>JARJLG010000247.1:0-134190 GCA_029448575.1 Mycena maculata | reverse complement strand
GCCTTCCCCTTCCCGGAATTCTTGCCGTTGCCGGCGTCGCTGCGGTCGCTGTGGCTAGACCCCTCGCGCCCACTGTTGCTATTTCCGTTGGACGACATCGTTTTCTGGTGTTATTGTCCGGAGGTGGTGGTGGTGCGAAAGAAAGAAAGGTCTGAGTCAAAACCAACAGCACGTGACTTTTTGATCTTGTTTATTTTCCCACGCTTCTTCATTGTTCGACAAACTTCATTCCTTTTGGGTTCCTCATGGGAGAGGAACCTAAGAGGGGGATACTGTTATATCCATGCAACATCCCCAGTCTTCTCGTCGACCTTCCGGTAGCTCCGGTAGGTTCCGAGGCTCCGGTATACTACCGGAGCCTCCGAACCATCCGGTACCATCGGGTTTTTACGCAATGAAGGATTACTGAGCGTTTCCCGTTTATCCGTCTTCCTTCCTTTTCACTTATTGTCATACAACTTCTCATCAGCCCATCTGACTTGACTTATTGTTAAGAACCACTCTCCTTCCTTTTATGGAATACAATTAGATACTTAGTATAAATACGTCTTTAATATGTCCTGTACGTCAGATTGATAATTGACGTTGCTTGGCTCACTTCCCTTGCACTGAGTCGTCTCCGTTCTCTCCGGTTCCCTCCGGTACTCCGACTTGTCTTCCTCTATCGGGTACCTGCCGGTTAGGGTAGTCACTCACCCTTGACCCCCTGTGGTGTTGTGATCCTCCTCCGTATACGTTCCGGACCCTCCGGCTCTCCGACGCTCCGACATACCGGAGCCTCCGGTCGCTCGGTCATTTACTCTTCGGGTCCACCCCGGCTCGGTATATAACATGATCCTACTTCCGGACCGTGTCTGCTCCGCAAGTCCTTACCTGCGACATGTTACTCTTCCTCGGTTTCTATGTCTTATCTTATTTCCGGACCGTGGCTTCTTTGATCGTACCTGCAACATGTTACGCTTTCGTTTGCATTGACGTCTTATAAATGGTCCGGGGGATAATACCTTAGGTGCGTAGCCATATTTCCTCTCGTATCTTTGCTAATCACTGTTCACCCTGATTTTCTTTGCTCAACACCTTCCAACAACAGAGCTGCTTCCCACAGGGCCACCACAGCCCATAGATAGACCGCATCTCATTGTGGCCTGGTGTAATTCGTGTCCACGGCGTTGTGGGCGTTGGACGTAGGAACAGCCCGGTGCACAGTTGAGGGGTGGGCATACAATAAACATACTTTGTTTTATGTACTATGTATATCAATATATCTGCTCCTTTATTTCATCCAAAGCCGTCGTGATGTTCAGCAGTTGATAGGATATGGTCAGATCATACTATGCTAGGTTGATAATCACTCGGGAAGGCCGATGGGAAGATAGATTGAAAGTGACGGTTTTAGAGGTGAATTCATCCTATCAGAAGTAACCTACGACCATCTGGTTTTCAACCTAAGGCCGGTGAAAATCATCCTACGGCCAGCTTTATATCATCCTGCTTCTGGTTGAATAGTAGGTTGAATTTCATCTTTTGTGGCCCTCCTAGAGCGTGAAATCTGATATTAAATAAATTAAAGTCAATTTCCTGTCTTCTGATTGGCTGCCATGTTTCTTTTAATTTTTCTGAGTTGTTTACTCTTTACAGCTCAGCTCAGCTCTGTTGAATGGTTTTCCAGCATCTAGCCAGCAAGGGAGGCAAGTTGGCCAAGGACAAGACTTGCGAGCGGGCCATTCCTTCTCAGGTCTATATGAATTTTATGGCTGAGATCCAGGACAAGGTACCAGGAGGTGACCGGAGGGCCTTGGTATTGGCAGTCTCGAAAATGGATTCCTTTGATGTTTCATGTGTTGCGGCTGCTTCAAAAACCAATTATAAGCAACAGAGAACTAAATGACATTCAATCCTCCAAACAAGTATTTATGGTAGTCGGTGTGCACTTTTAATAATCCTGCATAAATACACATATTTCCTGGTAATCTGTGTTTTGGGCAACAACAAAATATTACTGCATCCAGGGAGAAGACTCTCAACCCTGGATATTCTTGAGCTTGAGTCAAAAACAAAAAAAAATTCAGGTCAAATTATGTTTTTGAGGTTGTTTCAATGTTTCGGGGACTATCATATCCATGAGGCTGTTATTAGGATAATCCTAGCCCCATTTTGTCTCCCAATCAGCCCAATGCAGTGAAATTTAGTGAAATTACACCATTATCTTGTCAGATGAGGCCAAGCCCATCCAAGTGAGAGCCCAGAACAAGGCCAGTACTATCTCTTCATTGAAAGTCACCAGGAGATGCACACATTTGTGCAGGACTAGCAAGAACCCATGCTCCGCATGGTCAATGAAGTCGGTGTAATGGAACAACGGCATGAAAGATTTCCAGATACATGTGCCTTGATGTTGCTGAAGTGGGGGACGCTCGTCGCCAACCTATGGTTGGTTCCTCACGTCCTGGTGTCCTTGTTTACATTGAAGAAATGATCCCCATCGTTTGAATGCACAACAGCCAACCATAGGCAGTGTCAACTGAGGTTCATTACACAGTATAGATATATCATTTGGTCAGAGACATTATAACCTGCAGCCAGTCCTGCATGAATTAAACCTGCTGTTCAGCTTCACGGCGCTGCCCATTCAACCACGCATTCATAATTGGTAGGCCATCAGATCCTGCGGTCACATTGACTTGCCTCTGCTCCACCTCACGTCATCGTCATTCGCACTGCGCAGTGGACCGATCCAGTGCTGCATTGGGACCGTGGTCAACTTGCCTCTGTGCAGCCTCACGTCAACATCATCCACACTGAATGATGGATTGTCCATTGGGAGTGGGTCCATTCGTTGTTAAGCCCCTGAAGAATGATCAGTGTTAGTTGGAGACAGTTACAGCAGGCGCACCTGAGGCCGTTGTACCTGGGGTCTAGATAGTCCAAGTGTCGGGGATGTTGCCCGGTTCTCATTTGGGACACGACACCAACACCGACTCAGGGTTTCTTGCAAAGCTATCTGGTGCTTGTGATCAGTATTCTGCAAAGCCAAACTGTGCTGATCCAGCACAGAGGAGCCCAGTGGCATGTCATTGATTAAGTCTTGGAGGGCCTGATGGCAGGCTGACAGGCGAGGAGAGTGCAAAACAGAATATAATGATGGCATCATGGTCCATCGAGCATTTCAGACAAATTTCTCAGGACGATGGACCATCGAAGTCGACAGGGTGGGCAAGACATTGTACTGAAAGGCTTCATTAGAAGAAATAGCACACACACGTATTCAAGAGCAGCAGCAGAAACACCGGGATCCAGACCAAAAGTTGGAAATCCATGAGTAGATGCACAAAGTGATGGCCTGAATCCCTCTAAGAGACGGTTACGACCTACGTGATGGGCGTAATGCGGGCAAACACGGAGCAGCAGCTGGCCAAGTCTAATCCACCAACAGAACAAAAAAGTGTGTATTAGCCCAGAGATATACAATGTAAGCTTACTTGAGGGAAAATAGGACACTACTTCGACACAATCGAATGGACAATAAGGCTCTGGAGAGGTTGAGCGGTGTCTGGGAGTCGTGGTGAGCAAGGCGGCACATTCAGGATGTCGAGATTGTCGTGCTTAGTCCAAGTGTCCTCAGTGTTGTCCAGGTGTGTCCAGATGTCAGGGTTACATGAAGTCAATGAGGGAGGTGTTGAGAGGCTGTGGACGGAGCAGGGAGTCGCGGAGAGGTTTGTCTCCTTTGCTTGTCTTAGCATTTGTCTCGGACATTTATGACTAATCAAGCTCATTTGTATAAGAGATTATTGAAAATAACCTGGAAACATATGCATTTATGCAGGATCATTAAAAGTGCACACAGACCACCATAAGTATTAGTATGTTTTTTACCGTAGTGTCTTTCATTTTCATTTCTTACATACAGTAAACATGGAAATAATATTCTACACAGGTTTCACAAATACTCTGATGCGGCATAACACTCCAAATATTCCTTTCAGTGACTTCAGTTTGGCAGTAGGATGACCCACGGTGACCGGAATTGTCCATGCATGCATGTCTTTGATGGGAAAGTCGATGACGTCATGTGGGCCAGCGTGAAACCGGTTTTTATTTGAGATTAAATTTGGAATTGAAGGAAAAGGTCCAAACATTTTTTCCGTCTCAATCTGTATCAAAAACAGAATCCTACCAAAGCATGAGCTACTGCCAAGCTGCATCGTGCCTGCAGATAACTCCGAAATCACCTAAAGGAGAAACTGGCTGGATTCAAGCAAGTGACAGTTTGGGTGGCCATTTGATGATAGTTGCCCTCAATCCCGCAAGCGACAGTTACTTTTCCACCACGTAGTGCATCGACCAGTTCACATTGGGCTGAAATATCCTCACAGAATCTGCTAAGTAATTACTTTGCATAACAGAATAAAGCAGTTAAGGTCGGCAAGCAGCATGGCCTGCTACTGTTGTCTCTGTGGGCGTAACATACACATCTCTGGGCCTCTCTGGGCACATTTCTGGTGCAGCCCAAAGCTCGCTCCATCAACGTTAGCATGTCGACCAGCTTACATTGGGCTGAAGTATCCTCACAGAGTAAGCCATTGCATTTTTTTTGACTGGATGGAAAACATTGAGATTATTTTATGAAATTGAGTACCAGCAAGCAGTGGATTAAACATAACATTGTCAAGGCATGCCCTCCTCAGGCTTGTTGCATGGCTTGACTTTGGGCCACGGACCTGCATCTTTTTCTAAGCAAAAGAAGGTCAGTCAGAGAGGTATCTAGATATCCTGGTAACTCAAAACACATTTCGGGGGAGGTGTGTGATGATGTAAGATGGCCCTTGACTCTGAATTTTCTATCCCAGAGGATTTCAACACTTTGTTCTTCTCAGCCTCAAGAAAATAAGTTTAAAATGCAAGCCAAGGCCTGTTTCTAGGATCATCCAAATCATTTCTGAACTACTTGGTTGAAAAATGAAAATTTTCTGATTCTGGCAAATAAAAAAAAATGGTTTGGTGGCAGAAAGATGTACTATTTGGCCACTTGGAAGCTAGGAGGCCAGGGCTTGAGAGTTATGACCAGGCATACTGTGGGAGCAGAGTATAACCTCTAGCGCAAGTTCAGACCAAATTTCGGCCCAAAGTGATGCATTGATCAAAAGTTATGACATAGGAGATCAGAATCCGAAGCTAAAGGAGAGTGAGTACCTGTGCTTAATAATATGAGAGGAATGATGTAAATATCCGAAGGTACGGCCTTTGGCCACTGCGTAATTTGAATCGAAAAGTAGATGAAGATGAGGGAGGAGAGAGGGGGGGTATTTGTGGATGGAGCGAGGCCACTTTGCGGCCCGACTTGCAAGGCCATTAACACTCCGATGAGTGGGTGGGGCTGCAAGTCAGGAGAGGAATGACACACAGAAGGCCCAGCTCCAGTATGCAATGGGAATCAGGTCTCAATGGGGAGACAACCGAAACAACACAAAGCATGAACAACAAAGGAATGGGTGGATGGGACACAAAAAATGGAGAGTAATGAAGAGGATGAACTCGAAAAGGAGGCAATGAGCACATCTGGAAGGAAAGAATAGTCACATGTAATATTGTGGGAATCAAGACAATAATGTAAGTGGACGCTCAACTCTGCTCTCTCTTAGCTCTCACTCAGGACTGCTTGTGCCTCGCCTGTCCTGAGCTTACACTTGGGAACATCAATTTCTTGCCATCAGCCCTCTTGTTGTTGTCAACCCATGATCTTTTGGGCTCATTTTGATCCCCTGATACTGGGCCCTTGTTTCTGATGTTATTGGACGGCTCTGTACCAAACTACTCTCATATATGCACTTGGGAAAACACCCATGCTATTTTGACTTGGCCTTCCTGGCCACCGTCATGCTATTGGTCTGAAATCTTCCACAGAGCTTCCTACTATCCAATAGCTCATCCTGAGAGGTATTTCGAGATTTTATTAGAGGGGCTGCTGCAAACCTGGCACTGTTTACGGACCGATGCTGAGCTTATGTACACTAGTTGTCACCTCTGTCTTACCGTCTTGTCCTCATATGTGCCCTGCACCCACTCTCCAGAATAAACTGTGAACTTGTTGATTCAGTGTTTCATCCTCAGTATTTCCTGCCTGGCCAGTAGGCTTCCAACTGCCAGCATCCTGGAACAGAGTTGGGTGTCTAGGTACATCTCAGTAATTCCTATTATTGCTATTTTCATATATAATGACACATTGTGAAAAAAAAAAAAAAAAAAAAAAAGTTTCGAGCTCAGGTGCCCCTAGATCACAGGTTCAGACTGGACAGCTAGCATCACTTTTTCAGTTCAAGCTTGACCAAACAACACTGTCGCGTCGGTGTTATGCTGTTCCCACCAGGCTCAAAACACATAAATTGGCCATAGAAAAATTCCTGAAGGTTAAATAACCTGTCATAGATTCAATGAAACCCCCTATATTTGGCTTTGGCTTGCATTATGTCCAAGTAAACCGAGTTCTGAATACTCTGGATTTTATGCAGGTTTTTAGGTGTAGGCAGGGAGTTCTTTGGGTTGCAGGAGAACAATGTGGTTCCATACCTTGTATTTTTATGTTTATTGGCACCCAAATTAAAGCTCTACACTGTGAACATAATTCAACAATGAACCATGCTTACCTCCAATAAATGGAACAGGGACCAAGAAGTAGACAGTTGAGCATGTGATTCCTCCAATATATATTCAAATTGTCAAGAGTGTGCTCTATCTACACAACCTTCTCCTATTCTAACATGTTGAAGAGTGAAAATATTAATTTGAGTACAGTTCAATTTATTCTAGTAAACAGGAAGCAATTAGGACTTGAAGGAGCCTAATAAATACCTCAGGGTTTCAGGAGCAATGTAAACTTATTTTCTGAAAAGAATTCACCCCAAGAGTTGTCAAAATCACCGAGAAAATGACGACACGACGCGAATCACGCGTTGTTTGGATCTGCTTGAAATGGAAATGATGGTGGATCTCCGGTCCGAACCCCGGACCTTTCACTCGTCGAAACTTTTTTTTTCTTTCACGGTGTATCATTATATATGAAAACAGCAATAAGCAGCATTGATATTAATGTGGCCTATCTCGGGTTTTTTTGACTGGTAGGATGCTCTTTCAGGGGTTCCCTATCAGTCAGAAGCAGATATTCTATTCTTTTGCATGCCTCAGATAAACACCACAACTATGTCAAATAGTCAATATAAATATAGCCTCCCTCTTTGATTGCAAGTGCAGTTGGCTGCCATTTGAGAGCTCAACACACCATTTAGTGGGGTGGTCAACTAGCCTGTTGTTTGGCCATGTTGGACTGTCAGGCAAAATAAATTCACTGCCAACTCAAATATTGGGATATTAGGGAACTTGGGGTCTTGAATCTTTCCTAGGATGCATGCTTTTGTTCTGACATAGTTTGGCATGGGTACTAGGTTGCTTGTAATGATTGAGGATTAGGCCGAGATGCTTGGGTGGCCAACTAAATGGTCTCAAATAGTAAGATGTATTCAAAGACATGAGAACATCATCCCAAGACAAAGATGTTATGCAGCCATTTTACAGGGTGCACTGGAGGAAGTGTTGCGTTGTGTTGACACGGAAGGCCGGAACCCGGGAAGGAACGGAAGAGGCACGTGTCACAAACCTGAAACACGAACACAACGGACAACAATGAGCAGACACGAGTAGACCCAGCACATAAAAGGCGACTGATGGCAAAATGTACATAAAAGGAGAGATCCACGAAAGATCCACGCCGCGTGAAAGTCATGATTTTTCTATAAGGGTCGAAAAACGAGGATCATTAACAAACGGAGACGGAAAAAATCACGCTTGGTCACGGACAAATCACGTTTCAAGGCACAAGTACCCCTCCCCCCCCCTGTTGATAATAACGATTCCTATTTCATCAATAGGACTCGTAATAAGAGTGTCACGTGATCAATTCAACTGAGCTTTCAACTTTGTGTCGCCGGACCATTTCATCATAAGTATTGGGTGACTTCCCGTAAGGTAGATTTATGCCCCCAGAATATTTCGGGGCGATGCCGGGGCAGCTGTCAGGACCCCATCAATTGGATCACCCACAAATGAACCGATTTTATTCTGAATCACCGCAATAGATTAGATTTCTGGAGGGGGGGTAGCTACCCTCCGTCCAGAATTTGTGTTTCCTGAATATTAAAGACACGAACGACGCGAATATTTGCCGTATTGATGTCATCACTGGCACCCTCAAACAGGCTCGGAAATTCCGCAGGAATAGATTTATCTTACGGGAAGTCACCCATTGAAGGGAAATATCTGTTTTCAGAGACGTATATATTTGATCTGGCAGAATATCGAAATTTCTTCTCGTTGTTATCTCTATAAATTCGATGTACATAAATGCAAGTTGAGCCTACTGCGAACGTTCATGTACGGCGCAGAGGGCGCTCGTGAACTTGGACGTGTACCGACCCGTTTCCCATCAAAACAATTCCGGCCCATAGCATATCTATCTACGCGTCCGTGACTCTCAGCATTATATCCGCACATTTCTCTGGCGCCGGCGTAGCATAAACCAACGCTTGGGCGGCAGGAACGCTCGGGAAAATACTGGTATCGCATATATTAATATGCAAAGATTGAAGATACCATGCACGCGGAGCTTTGGGTCTAACACCCCAGGGAGCGTTTCATTTCCGGTGCCATACGAAATCAGATTCACTGATTTCCGGTGGATTTCGGTGGATTTTTCAGTGACATCCACTTTACATGGTTTATATGTTGATTAAATTTTGGGTGTACCACTGGGTTTCAATAGTCTAGTCACCGTAGTGGAATTCACGGACATCATTCACAATATATCTTCGGCGATTCCCGCAACTAAATCCGATGGTGTCGCGGACCGGCTCCGCCGGTCCGCACTTGCTCGTCGGCTTTTCCTTCTCACTCTCTGAATGCCAACTTGCAAAGGCTCAGAGACGATGGACCCGGCCCTTATCCGTGCGTCTCCGCAGCCCAGTTGAATAACTCATGTTGCTCACTCGTGTCCCAGTTCCGTCGGAATTATTAACGGAAATATTTCGTTTCTGTGGCCCTTTCAGCAATGGCAGATACTGGGATGGATTGTTGATACGCCAGTCTCCCTGGGTCTTGAGTCACGTCTGCCGTCGTTGGCGTGTGACCGTCTTGTCGACGCCCATGCTTTGGTGCATGTTCTCGATTGACCTCTCTCTCTCGAGAACGTGGCAGGCAAGCGAAGGTGTCCTCCAACTTACGTCGCTCTTCTTAGAACGATCAGGTCACTGTTCAATATCGCTGGCCATCTATGGAGACAATTCACCGCAAAACCGCCCAATCCTGGAGGCCCTCATGAGTACATCCGACCGCTGGGAAGATCTGAGAATATTCTCCGATAGCGCCTTTACCCAGGCTCTTTCACCAATCCGGGGGCACATTAGCCGTCTTCGTCGCCTCGAAGTACATCGAGACGACAGGCCCATCCGGATCGACGCCTTCGCCGATGCCCCGCATCTCCACCACGCCGTACTCTCGTACGACCCGTGGATGTCAGTTATTCTTCCTTGGAAGCAACTAACCGAGTTCCAAACCGCCTACTGTGAAGTCGGTACGATTCTTACTACGCTTCGAGAACTCGTCAACCTCGTCACCCTGACGCTCGACCGGCTCGACCCCGAGGATTCGGACGTCACAGTGCAGCCATTCCATCTTCTCCGATTGCGCACTCTGTCCATCACAGCGGAAGGTGCAGAAAGGCATCCTGGCGATCTTCTTGATCATCTCATCCTTCCCGCGCTGGTATGCCTCACCGTGGACTCTGAGGGCATCACCATTTGCCCACATCTCACCGCCCTCATCGACCGCTCAGAATGTGTGTTAGAATCCCTCACGCTGAGCATCGATGACACCTTCGATATCTCCATTGCCGCCGTCCTTGGCTCTACTCCCGGACTCACCTACCTCTCCCTCTGCGGCTTGCGCGTCTCCGACGAGCTCTTCGCACGCCTTATGAGTACCGAACCCGTCCTCGCCCCTCTCCTGGCGTCTCTGACGCTGCGTGCACAATTTAGCCAGGAGTTCTTGCTGCTCCTCGTCACGTCGCGCTTCGCACCCAGAGAAAGCGAACCGGGGCGCGCCCTCAAGGAGTTGCGCATCTCGCTGGACGTCATGGACCTTGAAGCATTTTTCGCCGATAGGATGCTAGACTTCAACGACATGGGCTTTCATGTTGAGCTGCTGCGTTGATCACCAGCTTCGACATCTTATATCAAACCAGCGGCTGGATTACACGCCAAACGATATGAATGTCCAATACACAATATATAAGGAGTGGAGTGGGTGCATACAATTTTATGGGCGGGAAATCACTGGAGAACCATCAGCATACACCCGAACACCGAACAAAATACGCACCACGGGGGGCGGTCCAGGCGGGGGCGAAAACTCCTTGTTCGGCACTGTTGGCTTCACAACGGCCAGTTAAATTCAGCCCGCATTGATAGGAAACGGATGTCCGCTCACCCCATTCATTCGGCCGTCTTGCGGGTAGGCACCCAGAGAAACATTGGAATCACCCGTGGAGTGGGGTGCCGCAGGGTACGGATTGTTGTATGTCGTATTCTGCAGGTAGCTGGCAGGGTTCTGCTGGTACTGTGGGTAGTTACCCGTGGGCTGCGGGTAACCACCAGCGTTCTGTTGGTATGCATAGGTGCTTGCTGGTACTGCGGCATCGTCCGAGAATGGGCCCTTCAGTGCGGGCAGCGCAAGCATCGGGATTTGGTCCTGCGGGAGAGCTGCGGGTGGCACGAACATCTGAGGCTGGCGGGCCTTCCTGCGGCGGGCGACGAAGAAACATCCGGCGACGCAGACACCTATGAGCAGGATCACTGGTAAAATCGGCTCAGCTTGGGGTAATAAATCCCTGGACAACCGCGAGTGCACATACGGAAAATTATCCCGACAACGATCCCTGCGGGGGTGCCAGTGACGTAGATCTCTGCACGGGCAGGGTGAAGGAAAAGCGCAGCGATGAAGAACAGCCGGTGAATCAGGGATGAAGAAAGTGCGGGAGACATGGTGGACACTACGAGGGGTTCGGTGCCAGAATTCTGCTTTATATAATATGTGGACACGGGCGGTGCGAGGGGTATTTCGATGGTCGTCAATTATTGCACTAGGCGGCGATTGCACAGGACGGCGATACAACGTTACGGTGGAAATCAAACGGGAATACCAGATTGGAATGCGTGCACACAAATGTATGTGGGACAGCCTTCTAAGTTCTCATCCTTGTTCTGATTCCCAACTTGGTTATGTCTGATCATAGTATTGAACGTCCAAGAAATCCCCGCTACATACTATATAAGGAGCAGAGCGGGTAGCGACGCGGACACTTTATGGACGGTAAATCACTGGGGCAGACTCATCAGCATATCACCGAACACCGAACAAGATACGCACCACAGGAGGGGGTCCGGGCGGGGGCGAAAAAGGATCTTGGCTCGGCGCTGCAGGCTTTACAAATCGCAATTAAATTCAACCCGCATCCGGAGGAAACGGTTGACCACTCACCGCATTCATATGGCCGTCCGATTGCGAGTAGGCGCTCAGGGAAACACTGGACTGGGACGCCGCAGGGTACGGATTATTGTATCTTGTATTCTGCCAGTAGCTGCCCGTGTTCTGTGGGTAGCTACCAGTGGGCTGCTGGTAACCACCTGTGTTCTGCGGGTGTGCGTAGGCGCCTGCCGGTACGGCGGCGTCGTCCGTGAATGGGCCCTTCGGTGTGGGCGGCGCAAGCATCGGAACTTGGTCCTGCGGAAGAGGTGCGGGCGGCACAAACATCTGTGGGGCGCCGCGGGGTTTCCTGCGGCGGGAAAAAAAGATGCATGCTCCCACACAGCCGGCGATCCCCAGGAGGACTGGCGAAAAAACAAATTTCAGTAATTGCTCTGTTCGAGGTAACAGGGCACTCACGCAAGATGATGATGATAACGAGCGCGGGGGTGCCTGTGACGTAGATCTCTGCGCGGGCAGTGCGAAGGAAAAGGACAGCGACGAAGAACAGCCTGTAAATGACGGACGAGGAAAGTGCGGTCGACATTCTGGATGGCCGTGAAGAATTCGGCCAGAATTCTAGTTATATATGAGAGATCATTGTGGGCGCGGGCGGTGTACAGTAGATGGCGGACATTCCGGTGAGTCGTGGATTGCACTGGGCGGCAATCAGCTAATAGCTTCATCAACGCCGCCAAATTCGACGGGATTCCAAATTGGCAGAAGTGAGAATAAATGTATGGTAGCTTCTTGGTTCTTTTTTTGTCGCTAGACTTTACTATTATTGTCTGCGGTCAAAGCGATATCTACCGTTGGAAGTGATGTATTTTGGTTTATTTGTAGTTTGTTCTTCGCAAGGCGAGACTAGGCCAGACCAACGGACCAGAAACTTAAAGTGTCGGTGGTCAAGACGGACCTAGAAGGACTCGGATTCCGTGTTTCACGCTCATCCAACGCGGTGGAGACGCCGATCATCCCCGAACGGCGTGTACACCGCCCTTCGGGAGCGCATGCATTATCTCGGCGAAACGAATGACAGGATAAGGTTACATTCAATGGTCCATGCGTGAGAGGAATATGCGTCAAATAGACATGCTTCCGAGAGAATGTCGGGAGGCGCTTACAGGCCAAGTGTCGTGCTAGTCGCGCGCGACAGCTAGAAAAAAAGAAAGCTGGTGAGCCGCGGAGCAATGATCTATGTATGGACTAGTCACAGTTCTGGCCTCACTTCCGCGCAGAGAAGAAGAGGATGGCTGGGTCACACCATTAGATGGACTATATAGAATGCAATATAACGACCATACCGTGGTGCTCCGAATTTGTGACGCGGAGGAAGAATACAAGGTGTTCTGAGAGTCTTTCCGGAATGACTTGCCCTTGTGGCTCGGCAGCGGCGGCTCACGGGGGGACGAGGCGAGGGCATTTGGGCTCGCAGGGGGTGACGATGTGCATCCGGGATAAAAAGGGCCGTGGCCGTAGGGATCAAAGCGGACGGACTGCGCCCCAGGACTTCGAACGGGTGAGTCTGACGAGACAGGATAGAAAGGGCCATGGCCGTAGGGATCGAACTGGACCGATTGCGCCCCAGGACTTCGAGCCGGGGAATCAGATGCCACGCGCCCGTAGGACGACCCTCGGGCATTTGGGCTAAGCGGGGACGACGTCGTGACTGAATAGTGCGAATCACGGCCGTTCTTGGGGAGACGTATTGCGGGGGGCAGCGTCGAAAGGTACTGATGAGGCTCCCCCTCCAATTGGGTGGGGAGCGGTGTGAACTTCGTTCTTGACCTTGCCGATTTCGCGCGCCGTCGGGACAAACACCGTTCTATGCCGTAGACCCCCACTGCTACGAGCGCCAAAACGACGAGAACCGCTACATGTCGACGCCCATCAACACGGAAAACAAGTTGGGACTGTTTGCACACCTCCGATGATGGCACCGGTAATCGCGACCTTGTCGTTTTGAGCACCGTCGATCTGAGTGTCATCTTGCGCAGACACGGCGGGCAAGAGGGACGCGACGAACAGGATGGAGGCCGAGAGAAAGAGCAACATGCGGCAGTGGGAGTGGTTACCTGGCGAGCGCTGCCTTCTCTGTGTACATGCTATACTTGAATCCTGTGTGAGCGGGCGATATTAGACTCGAACCAGTCGTTATTTCGCAATTGATGATAGTCGATATGGTGATGGCCTTGATTAGTTCCTTTCATAGAGTGATCTTGGCGCAATCTTCGACCCAACTATGGCATTCGTCGCCAAGATGTGTCGGTTGAACGCAGTCCGCGTCCAGAGCCTATCCGTCTGAGAGACGGGTACAGTACTACGCCGATTCGCGCCATTTGCTCGCCGCTGACCTCGTTGGCTCCGCTGTGCACGACATGGGAGCATGCGCAGTAGGACAAGATAGGAACTCCCTTATTGTGCGACGATTCTTCCCCTCGCGTCTTTGCAGCACCTGCACGATGAATACGATGGTGGTCCTGGACCATATACTTTGAACGCACGCTTCTACTCACCTCCGCTCGTCGCCCTCTATGCACCGGTTCTGGGTTGGGACCACCGCATCTCCGGCGGTCATCTCAGCTGTTATAATCTCTGACATACTCCTGTGTTCTTACTGATCAGTCCATATCGGTCTCTTCAAAGGTCAATGTAGCTATCATCTTCACTACCCATTTAACCATTCTCAATGCCGCTTCAGTTTATTTGACCGCCTTCCCGCGTTTCGGTACTCATTGAGTTGCCTCAGGCACTGATTCTCGTTACCAAAGAACATGGAAAGTGAGCATGCGGGCATTCATGAAGAGGTTGGTCGAGCACGCCACATGAGTGTCATGCACGGCTACACGGCTACTTTCTTGTATGAATTCCTTCTCGCTCAGGATTCTAGTAATGTCGCAGGGTCCTTCCAGATCGCTCGACGTTAGCGCACCGTCGTGCGTTACGTGAGCCCGTTTCGAATGATTCGGATACGGCCTGATGTCCTGTCCGCGCGCAGCATTTTACTATTATATATATGAACACAGGTTACTAGGTATGTACACTTAATCTACGGCCTATACTTCGCTTTTCTTCTTCTTTGGGGCGGTTTTCCGTCTTTCTCTGCTGGTCCATCTTCCGACTCGGGCACTTCCCGTTTCCTCTTCGGCTTCGGTTTTGGTCTAGGTGGCTTGGGATTCAAATCCGGGGCCTTGTTCTCATCGTCCGTATCGTCTTCCAGAGTCCGAACTACTCACATCGAAGGACTCATCCTCATGCTCCACCAAGGGAACAAATGTTGAACTTGAACAGGAAATTGACACCCTCCGAAAATTTATTGACGATTGTGGCACGCCCACTACCTGTCCATCTTGTCTTTGTTAACGCTCTCGGTATAAAACCCCAGATATTCCAAGTGTGCCTCATAAAGCTTCGATCCCTATCATGGCGAGGTTTCCAGCACATCTTGCTTGCGCTGCTGTCAGATTTTCACAAGCCGCCCGTAAGGACCGTACAATCCTCATAGGATGTTCGGCTGCCAAAGCTTTGGGGAACAAGCGCGAGACCGCTCAAGCGCAGGGTCACAGCCGAGTGGAAGAAATCCCCGCGATACTCGCACGTGAAACAGTTCGATCCCTCGTTCCCATCTACGAAGTTCATACAGCTGGCGGAGCGCATGCCAAGGAGCCTGGCATCCATCCTTGTCCAGCTACGTGTTGGCCACACCATCCTGAATAAACACTTACATCATATTAAGCGTGCAGATTCCCTGGTTTGTCCTTGCTGCCACCGCGAGGACGAGACAATCGTCCACTGTCTCTTACACTGCCCTGCGCACGCCAACGCACGCCAGGAGTTGCACCGTGTCGGCGGCCGCAAGTCCCGCACGCTCGCAGAGCTTCTCACCGACCCGAAACTCCTCCCGCTGTTGTTCCAGTTCATCGCCCGCTCCGGTCGCTTCCGCACCGTGCATGGGGAGATTCCGACTCTCCAACCCCTCGATAAGCCCACCCGACAGGAACACATCGCCGAGCTCCGTGCTGTCCCCTTGCCGGCAGGGCTGCTGCCCGCCCCAGTCCCGCGCGATATCGGACCGGACTGGGCCCCCCCCTCCTGAGGCCCCACACCCTCCCAACAGTATCCCACCTTATAATCTTACTTACCAGTGGCCAAGTGCCCTACTTATTCAGCGGGACGTCCCCGCTTGGAGCGCGCTACGCGCGCTCCCAGTGCTTGCCAAACTTACAGAACAGAAGGAGGAGGAAGGACATCACGATCTAGTAATCATAGTGCATAGGGATCCCTACCATATCGTACGCGACAGAGGGGAAATAAATTTGATATATAAAAAATAAAAAATAAAAAAGCGCGAGACCGCTGTCTGCTTTCTCATTCCCGCATTCTTCCCTGTACTGACCATGGCTAGGACCTCGATTTCAACCTTGAAATGATCCGCGAGTTTTTCGACACGCTTGGGCACAAGGGCCTAGTTACTTGAACTGTCTGGTATCCGGGATCGTAACCCGTCATGTTGCTGCGACGATCTGAATCGGTCTTGCTCAAGTCTTGCTGAAGATCTTGAGGGAAAAAGGGAACAGAGAAAAAAAAAAGTTGAAGACATTATGAGGCGCTGCCTCTCAAGTCCCGGGCCGAGCAGTTGCCATTCTAAGTTTCTAACTTGGATAATGGATTGGCCTAGAGGGGATGATCGGCGATCAGGAAAACGGTCAACACGGCCCGGCGTCGATCGTGATCGCCGCATGACGTATGTAGGCCAGCGCCAGTGTCTCGCCTCCGCAAATGATATAAAAGGCGAAGAAAATGACCATGGTGGCCTCACACCCCAATCATGCCCTTATACAAATCCTCAATAGCCCAGACTTTCTTTCTGCTGCTCAACACCCCCCTCGTTGAGCCACAGCAGTCTTATCTGCTCAACGTTCCTCTGCAGGACATGTCGAGGTCTTCGACTGGGAGCAGCTGGCGTTCGACCAGCTCCATCGACTTTGTCGTGAGTACTGGGGTTTTCAATTGAAAGGGTTTGTCCTGATCACGAATTATAGAGGAGCTCTTATATCCCGCAAGTCACCCAAAGCGAGGCCGAGATCGTGATTGCAGACATACACGAAAACTTCCCGGTCTTCACGACAACACGAGATTTGAATCTTACGCACCAATAATATACCCCAGTCGCCATATATTTCCGCATACCCGCAACCTTTTGATGACGAATAAACACTATTTCCCGTTGAAAGACACATGGTGCTTTTCGAGGAAAACGAGCGCAACGCATGAAGAGGAGAGCGAAAGCGATATAAATATAGCAAGAAATACACGAAACCCAGATTCTCTACTCGTCCCCGATCTTCGGCGCAAGGTAATACCTAACGTATCCCTGCCCAAAGTCGTAGGCCACCTGAAGCGACCAGCATCAGACACGGTCAAAGGGGGGAAAAGGGGGGGAGCTCACCAGCAGTGGGACGTCGTTGCTCATGCGGAGCTCGACGGTGCTGGTCAAGCTCGCAGATTTTGAAAAGTTGACGAGGTATTTGAGGGAGAAGGTGAGTGAGACGTGAGAGTTCATCGAAAAGTCGAATACTGTGTATGTGTGAGTATCGTGCGGGAACGCGCAAGAACATGCGCGTACCTGGCTTGTCCTCCTCCTCCTTCTTACCCTTACCCTTGCCCTTGGAGGCGGTTTTGGCCTTCTTTGCGGGCTTGGACGAGCCGTTCGCCTAAAGCACTGCATCAGCTACTGAACGACAGAAGAGAGAACATTTACCTTTTTCTTCCTCTTTTTCCCGCTCTCGTCGTCATCGTCGCTAGCCTCGCTCTTTTCATCTTCCTCATTGTCCGAGTTGGGCTTGAACTCCTCCGCCTCCTTCTCTTCCTCGTCCATCTCGACATCCTCGTCGCCGTCCTGCTCCTTCTTCACCTTCTCTTTCTTTATCTTCTTCTCCTTCTTCTCCCCATCCTCCTCATCGTTTTCCTCCTCCTCCTCATCGTCCGGCTCCGGCTCCTCGCCTCGCGCGCGCGCCTTGTCCGCCTTCTTCTCCTTGTCGGTCTTGACACGGCCTATCTCGCCATCCTTCTTCAAAAGGACGCTCCCATTCGCAGACTCGCCCTCGCTCGCGAACCGCACGCCCTCCTTGCTGACCTCGATGCGCACGCTCTCGCCGAGCGCGCCGAGGTCCCGCACGATGCGCGAAAACTCGGCTGAGGGCATGATGACCTCCGCGTCATAGTCCGTGTCGGGGATCCCGAGCGTGTCCGAGTCGATGTCCATCAGCTTCATGTCGTATTCTGCTATTCTGTCCGAGCCTGGCGACGCGCGTCAATGGGCACGACGCGTCGAGACGACAAGAAGGAATCCACCCACTTTTGGCTTCGTACACGAGATTCAGGACGTCGGCCTCGTCGGCGGCCTTGATCGTGCATTCGTCGTCGTCCTTGGCGCACTTCAGGACTTTGGTCAGACTCGACAGGTTGACGCCGAGCGGCATCGGCCGGTCGCAGCGGTATCGCTTGAAGCCAGCGGCCTCTAGGTAGACCGCCACGAGGGCGACGTGCGAGTTGTCCATCGCCTGCAGATTGAGGCCTTCTTCATTGCACTCAAAGTTGGCATCGGTGACGAGCTCTTTGATCGCTATTGAGGTGAAAAAAGACGCGTTTGATGAGCGGGGAGAGCAGATTTCCAAGGAAAGTGTCTAACCATCAAGGAGCTTCTTTAGGGTGCCGGCTTCAGCGAGTTTTGCTTCGAGCATGGTGGATGGTGGTGGCGATGGATGAGGGAAGGAAAAAGACGCGGTGGTCACGGTGTCACTGGTGACCGCACGCGTTTTGTGATCTTTGCGCACGGACCCGATCATCACATTCAATAGAGTGCCATTTGGGCCACTGGATGGCTTTTTTTATTGGTTCGTAGAACCCCTACTAGATCTTTTCACGGGTCCCTATCCCATCAATATGACACCCGCAAACTGGCAGAGGTATATGAAGAAGTCCCTTCAAGTTGGTTAAAGGAGCCATCAGCCACCTAGTGGCTGCAGCGCAAACTGTCTAATAATACATGTTGTGGTGCTGTGTAGGATACAGATGCATGCAAGAAATAAAGCTGAATGGACGCTAGAAAGCGCTCTCGAATAATAACTTGCGAGGTTTGCTGATGCGAGGCGCAACAGAAAACAAGGCAGGCCTGCGGTCATGGATCAGACCACATGCAAGTGGAGAGAGAAAAATACGCACATGGACGTCCCACAGTTTGCTGCAGGGTTACCCATGATGATACTTTCCGACACACCGGCGATGCTGTCGTTTTTGCCGTACGCAGAAGCATCGAAAAGATGGTCGGTCGTTTTCTCAAACGACGCCAGCATCAGCACACTGTCTTTCATTTTTGCGACACCGAAGCGGGTGATGCCCAGAACTTCGCCCTGAAAGATAGTCGTCAAAAAAAAGTGGATGGAATATTGGGTGGAGGGTAAGACCTTGTAACTCATAACGTCGCCCAGCAACATAACATGTCGAGGATCGATGATCATGTCGTGCGATTTCATGGTGTACTGGATCTCGTTAATGATCGTGCGCCGTGCTGCCTCGATTCCGAGGACTTTAGCCACTTCAATGACATGATTGGATGTGGTGTGCTCTCCAATAACACCTGCACGATTTAATCAGCAACGCGAATGCAGAGAATGAATACCGACGGACCTTCAGTTACCATACACTGTTGCAATCCATACCCTTCGACAAGAAGCTCCTTGTCCCCCTTCTTGCCCTTGGAGTCGTCCTTGTCCTTGATATTGATCACAGCACGCTGGATAGTGCCCACACCCTAATAGTCGGGTAAGTAGCAAACCTATAGTCAGAAAACGGATTGTATACCTTGACTACGACGTCAGGCAGACCGCGCTTCAGCTCACGCAGCCGGTAATATTTGTCTTGGCTATCCACATAGATCCGAAGACGATTTCTCCGCGGAATAACGGTGATGGACTACACAAGTCAATAAGTCTAATCTTCGGTTAAATGGCGCGACTCACTTCTTGCTTAATCTTGAGTTTTTTGGCCGCCACGATTGCCCATTTGACGTCGTCCAATGTCAGTTCAAGCTGTGAAAAGTCAGCCGAAGGTAGCAGGAGACAGGAGCGCAATAATGACCTGCAGCTTTTGGAGCGCATCTGTGTCGATGATGATTCCAATATAAGTATACTCGGGCGCCCACGCTTCCTCCAGCACGCTAGCGACCTTGAGGAATCGTCAGTGCCTTTTATCTTCCAACATACACCAGAACGCACATCACCCAAAAGAGTCTTTTCCAAGCGACCCTTGACAATCCGAGCAGAAGCTTCACTGTCGGCGGTAACCAACTTGCAGCTAATAATTGGCGTGCTGATATTCTTGGAAGCATTGATGATCTCCTTGATACGCGGGACACCTAGGGTAACGTTCATGGACGCGACACCAGCAAAATGGAAAGTCTTGAGCGTCATCTGTGTTCCTGGCTCGCCGATAGATTGTGCCCCGACCGCACCGACGGTGGAACCTGAGAAAGGTGGAAGTGAGTACGTGGAATTTGGGGGGAAAGAGGGCTCAGCAAGTCACCTGGCTCAATCCGTGCTTTGACGTATTTCACCCAGCAAAGCTCGAGGAACGCCTTGAGCTGCGACTCAGTAACCTTGCTCTTATTATCCACGATTGCCTTTGCCGCCACTGATCATCGCACATCAGAATTTAGAACACAGCAGAAAGAGAGAAAAACCGACCAGTCGCCCCAAGAGTCAAGTCGGTGTGCTCGTCCCAGCTGTCCTCCTTCTCCAGTGCCTCGTACATCCCCCAGCTACTCCGTATTTCAGCCTGGCGATGCGCAATACGGTCGGTTGTATATCCCCGGATAGTGGCGAGGTAAGCAGCAGTGCATTCACTGGTGAACTTCTTGGTCGCCAGTTCACGATCTACAATGTCTAAAACTTCATACGGCAGGAGCCCTCTGCCGGCGCGTGAACCCATAGCCTAAACCAATTTCAGTACATCGCGGAGAAGAGAAATAAACGACTGACAGAAGCGTGGCTCCAAGCACGGTCAAAGTCGATTGGCTGCGCATCACCTTCAAGGCACGCGGGGTCGAGCCCGTCGTCGCCGTATCGGAACTGCACGACACCGCCTGTGGAATTCCGCACGGACAAATCGTACTGTGTAGTTAGATCTTCGAGCGCCTTCATCAGTCGACGCTGCATGTAACCCGTCTCGGCTGTTTTCACAGCCGTGTCGACGAGACCTTCACGACCCGAAATGGCGTGGAACAAGAATTCAGTGGCTCGTAATCCGGAGAAGAAACTATTGCGAACGAAGCCCTTTGACGGCGGCTCCTTGGACTTCTTGGGAAAGTGCGGCAAGGAGCGATCTTGGAAACCATCCGGGACACGATGCCCCGCAATAATTTGCTGTCCGACACAAGCCACCATCTGCGAGACGTTGATAACGGAGCCTACAGGATGCGTTTAGTGTATATGGCGGAAGAAAGAATCGCTGGGCATCACCTTTCGACCCGCACGTCGCCATGATAAGTGGCGCGTTCTGTCGACTAAGCTCCTTCATGCAGATCTGCCCGACCTTCTCTCGCACATCGGACAGGAGCCGCGAGATGTGCGCCTCCAGCGTCTGTTCCTGGTCACACCCGGGTTTGTTCTCGAGCTTGCCCTTCTTCGCCAGGGCGATAGCATCCAAACAGTCCGCATACGCCTTCTCGACGAGCGTATCCTTCTTCTGCGACAGCTCCGGCCCAGGGATAACATCGTTGATCCCCAAAGAAAACCCATAGTTTGCTGGGCAGGAATCAGCCGTGGAAGAAGGACGAAGAACGAGAACGTACCCAACCAACGGGCGCAAAGCTTCGCGAGTCGATTCATGGCCGCCGCCGCCTCGTGCGGTCCATAATCCCGCATGATGACTCCGAAGATCGACTTCTTCTTCCCGCTCCCCACCGTCGCCTTGTCCATCACCCCGCACATGATCTCGCTGTTCACGATGACTAGCCACCCATCATTGGGCGACAGGTCGTTCGCCAGGTTAGCGATCGCGGGATAATTGGCCGCCTTCGCCTCCTCCCACTTGTGGCACTTCGACTCCACGTTCACCTTGATGTTGCAGGCCTTGTTCGGGCGCATGAGGACGTTGAAGACCTGCTTACCCGTCCACAGCCGGACGGGCTTCCAGATGGTCGGCGGGGGGATGTCAATTTGCATGTTGGCGTCCGCGAAGTAGCAGCATATTTGCGTGAACTGGCGCCGGTCGAAGAACTGGTCCTTCCGGGAGAGCAGGAAAGACGCGGTGATGAAGTCCTGGATGGCGGCGATGACGGGCTCGCCGTTACGCGGAGTCACGAGGTTGTGCTTGACGCTCATCAGCTCGAGTGCTTCAGTCCGCGCTTCCTCGGTCTGAGGAACATCTAACGAGGGGTTAAGCAAAACGACAAATGTCGAGAATGCACACATACGAAGATTCATCTCGTCACCGTCGAAATCGGCGTTGTACGGGCCACACACACACTCGTTCAGCCTGAACGATCGCCACGGTCGAATTTTGGCACGATGGCACATAATGGAGAGCTACAAAGTGTAAAGTCAGTATAAACGCGCGCTCTGAATCTGAGCAGGCAAACCTTGTGTAAACTCGGCTGCCGATTGAAAAGCACGATGTCCCCGTCAATAATGTGGCGCTCCACGACATCGCCCACCGCCAGGCCATCGGCGATCATGGCTCTGTTACCAAACTTCAGGAACTTTTTATTCTCGCCTCGCGCGACAAAGTTCGCGCCAGGGTGTACCTCGGGCCCATTCCGCACCGCACGCCTCAGCCCCTCGATGTTGTGCGATGTAACCCGCTCAGGGTACGTCAGCACCTTGGCAACACGCTCGGGGACGGCGACCTCGTCGATCCGGAGGTTGGGGTCGGGCGAAATGACCGTGCGTCCAGAAAAATCGACACGCTTCCCGGAGAGGTTTCCACGGAACCGCCCTTGCTTTCCCTTGAGCCGCTGCACGAAGCCACGGATCGGCTTCTGGCCTGGCTGGTTGGCTACGCCGGGGGTCTCTGAGTTGATGTACACGGCGACGCAGGTCTGCAGAAACTCCCATTGTTCCTACGGACAAATCAAATAAGTGACGGCATATACATTGGAGATAGTGTGAATACCATGAACTGCGGCGTCGGGGAGCCCTTGGCAATTCCTTGTTTGATGATTGCGTTGGTAAAGACGATTTCGGTCAGCTTGACCGTCAGGTCGTCCTCCGTCGACGCCCCATCTTGGGCAACGGACGGGCGAATGCAGACCGGGGGAACGGAGATGTACTGCCAGATGAACTCCTCCGGGCGACCATATTCCGGACGGAGCCCAAGCAGTTCACAATCCTTCCGAAGAAGATGAGGATTTAAATAGCAGTCATTTTGTACATGCATACCTCGTCCGAAATGCGACGAAACAAGTCAAGGACCTTGAGCGGGTGGAGCTCCTCGACCACCGTCTTGTTCACATACATCGCCAGATCCTTCTGGAACTCGATCGCAGACTCGAATGTCTTCCGGAAAGATTCAAGCTCGGGCGCGGTCTTCTTGGCGCGAAATTTATCGTGGATGATCTTGAGCGGGCCGGCCTTCTTCACAGCGCCGTTGGTCGCGGAGCAATACGGGCAGTGGACGACCTTGCGCGCCATTGTATTTACCGCCTTCGATACACTCTGACGCTGCATGTTCTCGAGATTCGGGCGCCGGAAGCGCTTGATGAAGACGCGCCGGTCGGGCTCCTCCAGCAGCACGCGTGCACATGTCTACAGATGGTATTAGATTGGGCAAGAACACGGTAAAATCAACGTACTTTGCAGATGCACTGAAGTATCGCAAGGGTGTGCTTGAAAAATCCTACATGGAAGACGGGCATTGCGAGTTTGATGTACGCATAGTGGCCGACGCAGTTGACGGACGACTGCCCGCAGGTCTCGCAGTATGCGTTCTTGTCCGAGGTTCCCTGAACCCGAGGTGAACGCCTCGAAAAAGGCCACCAGACCGCGAACGCACCAAACGACGATCGAGGACACCATCCTTGACGGGCAGACGGTCGATCGCGGTATACAGTTCCCTGTGCGTGACCTCGAATTCGGAGATCTTCACCGTATCCTGCGCATTGAGCAAACTGAACTGAAGCTGCTTGCTGTGGACGTTTTATCAGGCGCCTGAACGGCCCAAAATGAGGAAACGCACATGACTTTGGGCGCCTGGTGAGACACTGGCTCCTTCATCCCCGTAGACGACGCGACGCGGCTGAATTTATTCCCAGTCAAGAGTTGGTGTATTTGCGGCTATTTGGCATAAGCTTCCTCACCCGTTCTTCCGTCGCGTCCAATGTTTTCCGTCCCGCGACGCGCTCTGCAGTCCGGTCGGACTCCGCGCCAAGTCCTTCAGCACATTCGCGCCCCAGAACCATGTTGCCGCCGCACCTGCCTCACCTATCTCGAGCGCCGACCGTACTCGAGCGGCGGTGCGGCTGACAGAAGTGCCGTTGGCGTCAGCACCTGCTCCAATCCTCCATTTCAAGCCCTTGACCAGGCCGTTCACAGGTTTTCACCCCAAAATCCGCAGCCTTTTTCCTTGTGACCGGTGTTGCGCTGCTATTTTATTTCCGCCACGAAAAGGCGAAAATCATCGAACAGCAGAGTGGGTTCAATATATTCCGGTGACCTGCCCATCGTTTGACGTGGATGCAGAGAAGGACCGGGCAAGTAAGGCTTACGGGCGTCCTCTTGTTGGGGGGCCGTTCTCCCTTACTTCGCACACCGGCGCGACATATACTGAGCAGGACCTCCTTGGCAAGTGGTCCTTGGTCTACTTTGGCTTTACAAACTGCCCGGACATATGCCCCGCTGAACTTGACAAGATGGGGCTCGCGCTGGATGCGGCCGGTGCGTCTCGCATGGTTAGACGCAATTCACTGACTCTCTCATCTCATTTCTCCAGAGAAAGAACACGGAAAAATATTCAACCCGGTCTTCGTCTCCGTCGACCCTGCCCGCGACTCGCCGTCGCGAATCGCGGTGTACCTCAAGGACTTCCACCCCGCGTTCACTGGCTTGGTTGGCTCGTACCAAGCGGTCAAGGCGATGTGCAAGGCGTACCGGGTGTACTTTTCGACGCCACCAGACGCGAAACCCGAAGACGACTATCTGGTGGACCACTCGATATTCGTGTATCTCATGGACCCCAAGGGGCAGTTTGTAGAAGCGTTTGGACAGGTTGCGACGATTGATGATATGCTTCAAAAGATGCGGGACGAGATTACTACATGGAAGTCGGAGACTGGGCGAACGACATAATGGATAATAGTTCCTCTATATCCTGTACGGGCCATAAGAGACCTTAGCAGTCGAGGAAAGCGGAGAACGAGGGTGGTGGGGAGCGATAATAAACACATCTTGCTTGTACGTTGATTTTTTCATGGCTCAAAACTCGATGCATACAAACGCCAAGTACCGAAAGTACGCGGGGCTCCGACCAGCCCTTTCACCGTGACCCTGCGCAAACCATGCGGAGAAAAAAATGTGGTGTACTCGAAAGCGAACATGAATATCCATAGAATGAGTGAACAGACTGGTCAGAGAAATAACGATAAACGACTAGGAAAACTGACAGTGCTACTTTGACATGATCGATTTGACCTTCCCGCCGGCCAAGAGTTTTCCTCCTGCCGTCAGCAGCATCCCAGTGCCCATGAGAACGGCGCCGGCGATGGCGAATGGCGCAGCAATAAGGATGACAAGCCCCCGTCCAATGTCCATGAGAACGCTCCTTTTGCTGGCCTCGGGCGCCTTTTCGAAGTCGACTGCCCGGCGAGTCCAGTAGGCCTGAACCTGGGGGTCGTTGTGGCTCTTCGCGAGGTCACGCATCGATTCGAGAATCGCTGCTTCGTCTCCGCGTTTGGTCCAGTTGTACTTCCGGATTTTCTTCTGCAGGTTCTGCAGCTTTGCCTGCCATTCCGCTTCGCTGATGTTGGTGGGAGGAGTGGTGGCATCTGCTCCAACTTGAACTTCAGCGGGTTGGATGTCGGTATACGGCGGGGGTTTTGGGACTTTGTCGTCGATCATCATCCTAGGCGGGGCGCAATGGACTGGTTGGCTGTGGAGGTTTTCATGTTATCACGTCTGGAAGCATGAAGGAGAGGTACGGACTGTGCAGATGAATCGGAGAACAGAAGAGGAGGAAGGGGGAGGTTTTAAGGAAACGTTGGGTCGGCTGTGCACTTCGACCGCGAAGTTTCGGACTTGGGCTAAGACTGACTCATCGTGAGTTTCCGTTTCTTTTCGCATCAGATGTCGGTTGATTGGCAATGGTGAGGAATTTCAATGTCCAATGTGCGTGCACCGCCAAAGTCCGTTGCGAGCACCGCGACATTCAAAACTTGTCTGGTCAACGAGCTCCACATGCTCGAGAAGAGCGTGGGTCTATACTTGCCAGCAGATTATTTGGCAAATTCCCCACGAGTCATCAACATCCAAACATCAACCAGTACTCGTTGGTCAGCTCGATGCGGTATCCAAGGTATCAGGGTCCCAAGTCGCAGAGGAATACTGAATCGGGGGCTAGGATTGTGGAGGTTCTCTGCAAAAACATGAGCGTAATGTTGCTTGAGTCAACCCTTCTATCTTATCCGGGCCGTCTTGCTCCGTGAACGCGCTCGGTATAAGATAAGTCGTGTCGCCGCGGCGTACATGATGGCCTGCCGTCGGGCTGACTGATGCCGCAGCGGTACCCACCTTTCTTTCCTGAACCATGTCCCACAGCGATTCTGACGGCGAGGAGGAAGCTTTCGAGACGGAGACGGATCCCCTAATTACTATATTTCCTTCTCGATCTCGCTCTGTCAACCGCACCGTCAATATTTCCGCCACAGTTGGGGAGCGAGAACCCCTTCTCGGCGATTCTGCAGTTCCTATTCAATCCAGGAAGAAACCCTTTTATCGTGCGCGGCCATTATGGTAGGCGGCAAGGTTTCCGAATTGCCGGCGACCTTCCTCACTGTTATCAGGATTGTCCCGTTCGCTATCACTGCTTCTCTCGTTCGCGGCATGACTCTTGCTCCTCGCGTCGAGGTGGAATTTTACAGAAATTCACCGTGTCTCCCATTTACATCCTGCAGGTGTTCACCCAATTGTCTTGTTCGCGGCTTCATCCCAACCATTACAACCACACCACGAATACACTGCTTGAGACGCCCTTTTATTATGGTAGTCTTGAGCCTGGTCGCCCATTTACGGCTCCTGTCGAAGGGCCTTGGAACAACGATGACGATGATCCACGTCAGATTCCGTCTCGTCGATGCACGTCGGACCCAGCAGTGACGGCCGGCGCAGGTTGGTAGTTTCCTACCCATTCGTCGTTTATACTCACTTTAAACAGCACGCATCCAGACGATGTTTACCACGACAATGGGCCTCCTCAGCGCCTTCACCACCGGGTGGTGGGGCCACTTTGGCGAGCGTCACGGCAGAACAAAGGTGCTCGCAATGGCCACTTTTGGGCTGTTTCTCACGTACAGTATTTCGCCCTGATGCATTTGACCTTGCTCATGTTGATCTCGCAGGGATCTCACATTTATCCTTGCCTCCACACCGTCGTCTCCCCTCTCTGCTCACGGGCACAAACTCCTGATCGTTGCCCCGGTCATAGAGGGCTTACTCGGTGGCTGGTCCACCCTGCATTCCGCGACATCCGCCTATATTTCAGACTGTACGTCCAGTGGAAGCAGAGCCTCTGTCTTTTCGCGTTTCACCGGCGTCACTTTCCTGGGATTTAGTGTGCATACATTGTTGTCTGTTATCTCCGCAGTTACTGATACCAACGTGTATAGCTGGGGCCCATAATCGGAGGCTGGCTTATCCGGCATCCAATTGGGCTCTTCGCTGGTGCCCCGCATCCCGGACAAAGTCAGTCGGTGACCTCCGTCTTTTGTGTTGCCGCCCTCGGCTCCTTCGTCAATGTTTGCCTCATGCTCTTTGTTTACCCCGAGTCGGTCAGCAAGGAAAAGCGGGATCTCGCATCCGGACACTCTAAGGGCAAGGGCCCTCTCCGCACATCCGAAGCGGTTGCCGCTGGGACCCAGGATACGGAATCGCTGGTCACAGACAGGATTGGAACTAGGATCCTTCGAGGGTTGCTGACCCCCCTTGCCTTTTTCTTCCCCGTCCCCATATATATCAAAGGATCGACGCGCAAGCGAAGGGATTGGAGCTTGACGCTTGTTGCGACAGCTATGTTTGGGTACATGCTTTCGGCGGGCTTGTACCAAATCAAGTACCTGTACGGCTCGCATGTCTACGACTGGGGCCCAGAGCAGCTCTCTTATTACATCTCTGCCATGGGTGGGTCGTCCGACTGGTGTTGTTTCCGACGCTAACCTTGGCAGGGGGTGGTCGCGCCCTCTTTCTTCTATTTCTGTTTCCCCGTGCGTCTTCCTTTGCTTCATAAGCATCGGATATTGAGATTCCCCAGTCGTCATCTCCGTGTTCAAGCCCAAGTCCCAGCTGCCCAAGACTCCGGGCGTCAAGGCAGTGAAACCCAAGCCCACCAAAGAGCACCTTTCTCGCGAAATCAAGTTTGATCTCCGCCTCGCGCGCATCTCTTTGGTCATCGATATTCTGGCCAATACGGCGATCATTCTCGCCCCCGCGCCTCTGCATACCCAGCTCGTCCAAAACGCGGCTGGAACCACGAACGTTGATTCCCAGTTCCGGAACTCGCAGGCGCTGTTTGTCGTCGCGAGCGGGATGGCGAGCTGGGGCGCCGGTTTGGTGCCGGCGATCCAGAGTCTCGCGCTCTGTATCGTACAGGCGCGCGCATTGCTCGAGGCTGATTCTCAGGACGACGCTGTGGTCGTCGATGTCGGTGTCGGTGCTGGGGGACTCTTTGGCGCCCTCGCTATGCTACAAGCCATCGGTATGCAAGTTTCTACGATTTTCCCTCCAATTGCTGACCCCACACGCAGGACAAATGATTCTCGGGGTACGAAGCTCGTTGCCTTTTTGATTCCTAGTCCTGACCTCAATTTCCAGCCCCTGCTATTCGGGCTCGTATACAGCGGCACCGTTGCGACGTATCCCAAGGCCGTGTTTGCCACGGCGATTGGCATTCTGTTCGTAGCTCTCGCAGCGATGCTGCTCGCCCGTAGCCCGCTTGGAGACTTGAAAGGGAAGGCGCCGGTGCGGAGGCGACGTAGGGACGCAGCGGAAGAGGAAGAGCGGGGGCGTTCCAGGGTCAGCAAGGATTTGGGAGGGTACGGGAGCACCAGTGAGGCTGGCTCTCCGCCACAACAGGGCACCTCATCCAGTGCAATATCGAATTGAAAGAAGTTTAATTGTATTTAGAGCAATGATATATAGCTGCAGTTATTATTTACTGAAGTCGAGAGGTGGGCAGCTTGCATCATTGATCAATTGGCACCCAAGAAGGAAATCATGTGTGTGATCTACTAGTACTCGTGCTCTAACCACCATGTCCACCTCCGAAAAACCCCAGCCCAGCCGGCTGCCATCGCTCAACCAGCTCGCTGCCCGCATAAGCAGCAATGCCCCCAATGGTGCCGCTGCTCCCCCTGCGGCATCGTCGACCTCTGCACCGCGTCCTAGGCTCGCCGCATTTACGCTTAGAACGACGTCGGGAGGAAATGTCAACGGGTCAACTACCTCCCTTGCGTCCACTACAGACTCGATGGCCGTACAGGCTCCATCCACCCGCTCGACCTCCCCCTCAGCACTCAGCTCGTCGCCGAGATCCGGGACCCCGTCCAACGAAGCTGTCGCGGGCGGCGACCCCAACTTGACGTCAGAAAAGCTCGAGAAGCTTAACCAAGAGACAGCTGCCCCCGTTTCCGAGAAGAAAAACGTCAAGGTTGGGTACAAGAACATTCCCAGTCTTGATGCCATCACCGCTCGTCTGCAAAAGACGCGCGCACTGAGCGTCGACGGAACGGCCAAGCCCCCCGAGCCAGAGATGATTGAAGACCCAAAGACACCCGGGTTCCCCATGAAAGCTCCAGAGCACCCCTTGGAGTACCCGTGGTGAGTAGATCGCTTCAATCATTCAAGTCTGAAATATTCAATATTCTAATCTGCTCTTGTGCGCATCCAGGACGATCTACCACGACACAAAAACCAAGGTCCCCTTTACACCCGCGCCCGCCTCGGCCACGCCACAGCCGTCGGCATCACCCTCCGCCACACCTTCCGCCACTCAAGAGGGCTTTGTGGCGCACCCGCCCGAGTCGACCGATTACGAGGCCGGGCTCACCGTCGTCGGCGAGTTCTCCACCGTCGAGGAGTTCTGCCGCTACTTCAACTGGCTCAAGCCGCCGTCGGCGCTCGAGCGCAACTCGAACTACCACCTCTTCAAGTCGGGCATCAAGCCCATGTGGGAGGACGAGGCGAATGCGAACGGCGGCAAGTGGGTGCTCACGATGAAGAACAACCCCGCGCTGCTCGATCGGTGTTGGAACTGGCTCGCGATGGCCCTCGTTGGCGAGGAGCTCGAGGAGGGGCACGACCTCATCTGCGGCGCGGTCGTCAGCCTGCGGAGCAAGGTCGACCGCATCCAGGTCTGGACGCGCAGCAAGGACGACGTCGAGAAGCTGAACGGTATAGGGAAGAAGCTCGTCAAGCTCCTCGATGTCTCCGAGGCAGACGGCATCGGCCTCGAATTCCAGGTGCGTTTCTTCTTTCTTTCCATTTCGGTGCAAATGGCTGATGCCCGGGTGCAGTATAACACGGACGACCGCCCGCTGCCCAACAAGTTCCTCTCGATCCAGGCGATGCCCGTGACGTCGTACCGCCCGACGTTCCAGCCGCAAGCCGGGCCCCCAAGCCGCATCGGCAGCCACGGGCGCACAGAGTCCGTCGGCACGGGCGCGTCACCGTATACGCCCATCGAGCCGAGTGTCCCCAACAGCGCTGGCCCCGCTAGCGGCGCCTTCGGTAGCTTCGGGATCGGGATCGGCGGTGCCGCATGGAGGGGCTCGAAGCGCCCATGAATATGTATTATTACTTTGGGAAGATAAATGTAAGATACTGCCACACGTCTACTGCAGTGTACTTTATGTACCTGAAGAGTGTTGCGTGCTTTCGATAGTCAATCCGACCATCGATCTGTTAGCAGGTCGCGTCGAAGAGAGCGCGGGTGCTGCCCTACCACTAGACGCAGCGAAGAGCCCTGCCGTGGCGGTCATTGTACTCGACGCGACGAACGTCGCCGGAACTCATGTACGATTTGAAGCACCGACATCAACCCGACGGCAATGGGGTCATCGTGCGCGCCCTACGGAAGCGGCTTGTGTTACAACATTCACTAGTGACTCCCTGGGATCCCGATGGGCAACCCGATTACTTGAACAGAACACGCAGCGATGTCATGAAGGATGCCATGAAAGATGAAAGGCTGGCAAGAAGGCTGGTCAAGTAGACCGTGTTGTTGATTGTTAATACTGAAAGGTGTCAGCCTCAACCATGTGTCCCTTTCTCTGTTTCCCCTCGTCGCGTGCTTCGTCCTTTCCACCTCTTGTACTACCCTCAGCCCATATAATCTCTAATTCTCTCGTCTGACGGGTTTCCCCCCGACGGCCCCCAATGTCTTTCCTCTGGCGTCTCTTCCGCGCCGTACAGCCCATTTCCCCTCCATCCACCGTGTAACTGACGCGGAACGTGCAGGAAAAGCCCTCGGACGACTATGAGACCGTCCTTTCGAACCTGGCGGCGAACATCCAGAAGCGTCAGACGCTCCTGTCGGAGATCCGCCTCCGCGAGCGCAAGGCGACGATGCTCGTGACACTGTACGCCCTCGTGGGGTGGCTCGCGTACCTCGCGGTATGGTACTTTGGCTTTGTCAGCGGCGGCGCGAATGGACGGGTGCAGGGGGTGGAGCGCGCGCTGAGGGCGCTCCCCGTGTTTGTGGGGCCGATTTTGTGCGTGGCATCCTCTCTTGCTTACAAACACGTCTGAACTCATCGTCAGAATCCTGTTCATCCGGCGTATCGTGCAGATATGGTACAATCGCAAAGGAAATGCGGAAGGTGCGTCCTTAGCCCAACTGCGGTGCCACAAACACCGACCGGCTCCATTCGCACAGAAAAGACGCTGCAGACCCTCCTGAAAGAGCAGCGCGCAAAGGTCGAGGAGATCAAGAAAAAGACAAACTTCTACTCGACGCGCGACCTTTTGTCGCGGTACGACGGCTCCGCCCCGAATTCGCCGCAGCAACGTGGCCCGACACCGCCGCAGACGCCGCCGCAAGGCGCACCCCGAAAATCAAACGCAAATGGGCCGTCGCCACTCGCGGGGCCCAATCCCAATCCCAATGCGAAATTCGCTCCGCACCCCAACACACACCCCAACCGTAACGCGAACGCCAACCCAGGCCCGTCCCAGCGCAAGTGGTACGACGCGCTCGCGGACCTGCTCGTGGGTGCCGAGGACGGCGCCGGCTCGCCCGCGTCGCAAAAATACGCGCTCATCTGCGAGCGGTGCTTTGCGCACAACGGGCTTGTCCCTGAGATTGCGTGGGCTGATGCGCGTGAGTCGACTGTCCCCTTCTCCTTTTGTTCCGTTTACCTTCCTCCGTCCCCTCCCTCTTTCTTGCATCGACCAGCGCCTACTTGATTTTATTTTTGGGGCTGACGAACTCGTGCAGAATACACCTGCCCGAAGTGCGGACACTTTAACCCGTCCGCAAGGAGTAAGCGCCAGCGCGCACCTTTGCCTGCGTCTCCCTTACCTGGGGCTCCTTTTCCCGTATCGCCTGTGTCGCCGGTGGCGCAGGGCCAGCCCGCACCCCCGGCGTCCGCGTCCGCTATAACCTCAGCAGACGGCGCGATCCGGCGTCGGGCCGCGCGCGCGTCCGGCGCGGGCGAGGGTGAGGAGAGGGAGGAGATGATGGAGGTTGATACGTAGATTGGGTGCGGGGGGGAGGGTGAGGAGGAGAGTATGTTTATTGCATTCCATTGCGAAGGCATTATATATTAGTAGGAGTACATACGTAGCTAGCTAGCTAGGTCTTGGATGGACTTAGGAAATACTTTGGATGGATTTCGTTTCTATAGCCTTGAAACTTTCGTTGATGGCATGGGGGCGAGTGGGTGCCTGTGTGTTGTGAACCATCTCTACGATCGAATCTCTTTAAGTAAATCCCCATGATTGTTGTATCCGCTATTCAAGATAACTATGAGTCTAATCCAACCATTTCGTTTTTCTTGGTACATGGCCCAGATCAGACGGAAATGATTGTTCGTAAACGGTACAAGCTGTTGGCTGCGATGATAGGAAATGCAGGAATCGAAGCCAAAGATGGATCGTCGCGTAAGAGCCCTGCTGGTAACTTGGCGCGCGTAAGTATCGGCTGTTTCTTGGTCGGCTTGCTCGTCGGCAGCAACCTGCTGCTGAATAGCCTGGGAGGGTGCCTCCATTGCAGCCATAGAGCGTTCCATTGCGCTGAGAACTGGTTGCGCACGCTGGAATCCTGGTGCGTGAAATTTGTGCTTGCAAGGTACGTTCTCTTCATCCTATTTTCTAGCTATTAGTTGCCCGTCCTGGCCCGTCCTTCGTTCGTTATCTTGTGTATTTATATCTGCCGCAGACCTCGAACGCCCCTTGGCCTCCCCCACTCTGACACACATGTACACGTGACCTTATCAGCGGCGTGTGTTCGAGTCCGGACACTGACAATCTTTTTTCACACCCTTATAATGATGTGTTTATTCTGTACGCATTATGTTCTTGAGTTCTGTTAAATACTATTGATTTGTCACCTCAAAAGTGTGTACCTTTGCAAAAATTTGATCTAGTGGCCGTAATTTAGGAACAACTCCCGAGTGAAAAGGGTGGTTACACGCTGGTACAACAAAGACACTGCGAGAACGCCGGTGGTATTTGAGCCCACAGGAAAATGAAACACCAGATTTGAGTATATTCTGGTAAGCGCAGTTTTTTGCACAGCCGTGTCAAGTCTTCTGGGGCTTTTTGTTATATACCGTGCCGGAATGGACCTAGGACGAGATGGAAGATAGGCCAGAGGTTCCGGAGGCTCCGGTTAGTACCGGAGGTACCGGAGGGCCCAGAAGAGGTCCGGTGCAGTATAAAGGAAGGATAGCAACACCACAGGGGGTTAAGGGTGAGCTAACACCTTGACTGACGGATGAACGGAAGTCGAGGTACCGGAGGTGATAAGGGGTACGAAGACGACTCAGATCGAGAGGAAGAACTAGGCAACGATTAACGTTAATAATCAAACTGAAGTACATGAAGTAAAGACGTAGTATTTAAATGGAATACCTAATTGTATTCCCAAATAGGAAGGAGAGTGGTTCATGACAATAAGACTTGTCATGAGGACTGATGATAAGTTGTAAGACAATTAAAAGGAAGATGAGAAGACGGATAAACGGGAAACGCTCAGTAAGCCTTCATTGCGTAAAAACCCGATGCTTCCGGAAGGTCCGGAGGCTCCGGGATATGACCGGAGCTCCGGAACCTACCGGAGCAACCGGAAGGTCGACGGGAGGCTCTGGGATGTTGCATGGATATAACACTTTTTGAGGTTAAAGCTTTGGCATCTTCGTGGCTCGGTCGGTCCATGTGTGATGAGCCCTAACCCTAATACAGGACAAAACTGATACCGCGCGCTACGCTTGCCTACTCCAAAAATTTGAAAAGCGGATGCAGACATAGCGGGGGCTCAACAAGAAGAAAACCCCCCAAAAAAGAAATAGTAAACGGGATCAAACCCAAAGCAACAAGAATCTGTCACTTGCGAGCCACCATTATAACCACTAGACTACAACCTGGCCAATACCTTCTACTTGAATTCCACGCTGAACTCGACCAACTGAAATCTCGAATCCCGGGTCTTCAACTCCACGTCGGATGGGTCCCCGGGCATGTCGACTTCGAGCCCAACGAGCGAGTAGATGCCGAAGCTTAAGTCTGCTGCCCAAAACAACGACCCCCCTCACCTCCGTTCTCCCTCGCTCTTCCAAGACTCGTTACCACGCGGCGCCGCTGCAGCGAAAGCTGCCTTCCACTCCTGCACCACCTCACTCTGGACGGCCGCTTGGTCCACTTCCCCACGCTATGAAAAATACAACCGACTCGACAATTCAGCCACTGTACACTCGATCCATAAACCCCTCCTTAACCTCTCCCGTCGTAATTCCAGCCTTATCGTACAACTCCGCACGCGCATGGTGGGATTGAACGCGTGGCTCTTCAAGATCCACCGCGCCGAATCACCACTATGCCAAACATGCCAGCGCCGTGAGGATGTCCCTCACTTCGTATTTTTCTGCAGCCGCTTCACCCACCACCGCACAAAACTACGTACTGCCCTCGGCCGCAAGGCCACGTCCCTCAGCTACCTCCTTACGAACGAGAAGGGCATTCACCACCTTTTACGATATGTACATGCTACTAATCGCCTTCCTGCTTACCGTGATATCGTCCCGACTGAACCAACCTCTTAATTTCTAGATATTTACCCAATTTACTGCCTTCCTCCTCACTCTATAACCATATATTCCATGAACACTTTTACCATACCTCCGCATTCCCTCCCTCCCCCCCTTATCTCGCTATTGTCACCGCAACCTCTATACCACCACATACTTATTGCACATCACCTAACGACCCTCTGTGACAGGTCCCTCCCGCGTACGAGCCTTGCTCCGCCCCTCGAGCGTACGAGCCATGCTCCGCTATCCCGAGCGTTCGAGCACCAGCTCCGCTACCTCGCGCGTCCGAGACCCGTCTCCGCATCCCCGTCGCCTGCAACTCCCCGCCCTTCGCACTACAGTATCCTCCCTCGCCCTGCCCGTTTCCTCGCGCCGTCCGTGACCCAGGGTACATTCAGTCTGAAGCCCTGCTCGACACCTGGGTCAATAGTTAGTAGATACATACCGTGTACCGTAGTCGCTTACAGCGACTCGAGCACGCTAATGGAATTCATCATCATCAACCACTAGACTACTGGGCCAACGTAAGGCAAGCGTCTGACGTACCCACATGCTTGCCCGGCGCTGTTTTACGGGACCCATCAGGCAGATTTGATTATCTATGCCTTATAAGGAAATGTCAGAGTGGGGGAGGCGTGGGCCAGATCAGACCTCAACATCGGTTCGTATGCTGATTTTCGCCCAAGGTTGCATTGGTTTTACCGCTGTTCAACGATGGTAAGTCATATCTAGTCTCTCTAGACAGACACTTTATCAGTAGTTGCTCGTACCTCGAGGCTCGCATGATAAAGTCTGGTACTGGTACCGCGCTTGATACCCGGCGGGCTGCGTTATTATGTAATCCTTCCTTTTTCGGGGATCACGTGCCGAGCCCATCAACACGACTTGGATGCGTTGTAGAGGATACCAAAGCCTTTTCGCACACATGAAGGTTTCATAGGGTTTTGTACTTCCTGATGAGGGCCCCTAAATTTTCCTGGGGAAATCTCAGACCGGGAAAGCCTTCCCTAAATATTTTCATGTCAAATCTGTGCTTCTTGCCAAATGGCACCTGGTTGTCTCTCACATGGGTGGAAAATTCTACACCATACTTTCTGCGCTCTACTGTTCAGTACAGCCGTTTTCAGAAAAGTATACAGGTTTTGATGCAGTGTTGGAGCTTCGTTTTTACTTACCTCTGTTTGACGCGGAGTCTCCGCCTGCTCCACCTTTGATGTCATAGCCTGTAACACCGTCCCTGCTCGCCCCTCCATATTTATTTATTTTCCTGCTACTCTCCCCCGAAATTACTGCTGCCTAATACTAATCACATTGCCGGAAGAAACCCAATGGGAGTTATGTTTGAGTTGAGTTGTGCCGTGCAAGCGTGTGGTGCAACAGGCACAGCATGACGAGGAAGTGTGGAGCAGAGCCGACTCAGCACCAAACAGAGGTAAGTAAAAATGGAGCTCCAATACTGCATCAAAACCCGTATACTTTTCTGAACACGGCTGTAATGTGGACTACTGAGAAGGGGGGACAGGAAAGGTGTCTTGACACCAGGAGATTACATAATAACACAGGCCGCCGGGTATCATGCACGGTAACTAACAGACTAAGTCATATCTGCTTACCTCAACTTTCCATCTCTTGTACAAAAGCGCATGTAGAGAGTATTTATACCGAGATACCAGGCAATGTAACAACCAATACAAGAATTCAAGTCTGGGTTGGCCACCAGGATCTTCTCGAATTTTTCAAAGGTGATGTGGTCTCCAAGCGTAATGTCGTCAAAGGTATCTTATAAACCAAGGTTTGCATGCCTACGCATGCATTAAAGCCCTTGCTGTTATATCCATGCAACATCCCAGACCCTCCAGTTGACCTTCCGGTCGCTTCGGTAGGTTCCGGGGCTCCGGTCATATACTGGAGCCTCCGGACCTTCCGGAAGCATCGGGTTTTTACGCAATGAAGGCTTACTGTGTTATATACCGAGCCGGGGTGGACCCGAAGAGTAAATGACCGAGTGACCGGAGGCTCCGGTATGTTGGAGCGTCGGAGAGCCGGAGGGTCCGGAACATATACGGAGGAGGATCACAACACCACAGGGGGTCAAGGGTGAGTGACTACCCTAACCGGCAGGTACCCGATAGAGGAAGACAAGTCGGAGTACCGGAGGGATCCGGAGAGAACGGAGACGACTCAGTGCAAGGGAAGTGAGCCAAGCAACGTCAATTATCAATCTGACGTACAGGACATATTAAAGACGTATTTATACTAAGTATCTAATTGTATTCCATAAAAGGAAGGAGAGTGGTTCTTAACAATAAGTCAAGTCAGATGGGCTGATGAGAAGTCGTATGACAATAAGTGAAAAGGAAGGAAGACGGATAAACGGGAAATGCTCAGTAATCCTTCATTGCGTAAAAACCCGATGGTACCGGATGGTTCGGAGGCTCCGGTAGTATACCGGAGCCTCGGAACCTACCGGAGCTACCGGAAGGTCGACGAGAAGACTGGGGATGTTGCATGGATATAACATACTGAGCGTTTCCCATTTACCCGTCTTCTTATCTTCCTTTTAATTGTCTCACAACATATCATCAGACCTCATGACTTGTCTTATTGTCATGAACCACTCTCCTTCCTATTTGGGAATACAATTAGGTATTCCATTTAAATACTACGTCTTTACTTCATGTACTTCAGTTTGATTATTAACGTTAATCGTTGCCTAGTTCTTCCTCTCGATCTGAGTCGTCTTCGTACCCCTTATCACCTCTGGTACCTCGACTTCCGGTTATCTGTCAGTCAAGGCGTTAGCTCACCCTTAACCCCCTGTGGTGTTGCTATCCTTTCTTTATACTGCACCGGACCTCTTCTGGCCCCTCCGGTACCTCCGGTCCTAACTGTAGTCTCCGGAACCTCCGGCCCATCTTCCATCTCGTCCTAGGTCCATTCCGGCACGGTATATAACAGTATAATCAAACTCCACCTCTTGGCTGGCAACTATGTCTTATTCTTCTTCCGGCACCACTCCTTTTGTCTTCCCATCGCTAGTGGGCTCTCTGCTGGGCGTTGAGGAGTGTCACCTTGGTCACAACACTGCCACACCTTGTGATGCCTCGGAGTTGACTTCGTCCTCCGACGTATTTTCTGCCAATCCATGGACCCCGTACCTTGTTCCGGGTACTTCCAGTCCAATCGGTCCATGGAGCATGGGTTTTCATCAGGTCTATACCGGCTTTCCACAACCCTTGGCGTATCCTCCGGAACCTCCGGAACCTCTGGTTCCTGTTCCGGGAAATTCCGGAGTGTTCTCTGGAAACGCTGAGGCCGGACAGACTTATCCCGTCCCATCTGCTGTCTTCCATCACTATTGCCAACCGGTACATTATATCCAACCACCGGTGGATCCTCCGTCGTACTCCGGTTCCCCAGACTACGGTTTCCATAGCACCCATGACAGCATCGACGGAATTCATTCCCATCACATCAATCTCCTTTCATCGCGTCCTCCGAGCTCATCTGCGTTCATGGACGGAGTTCCGGATACCATTCTATACTCCTCCAACGCAGCTCCTCGTTCGCTCCGGTCTAACCTCCGAAATCCGGAATTCTTCGACGGAACCGATCCCTCGAAACTCCATCCCTTCCTAGCCCAATGCTACCTGCATTTTGCGGAGTGTCCCCAGGACTTCCGCACGGACGACGACAAGAATTTATTCATCTTGTCGTTCCTCTGGGGCGACGCTGCACGCCTATTCACAACCTCCGGCATGCAGCAGGGACTTCCGTGGCAAGGGAACTTTTCCTTGTTCATCATGGAGTTTTTCGACGTATTCAGTCCTCCGGATCCGACCGGAGTCGCAGAGGATCAGCTCCGACGCCTCCAGATGAAACACTCCGACCGGATCATCCCTTTCCTCATTAACTTCAACAAAATCGCTTCCCTTCTTGATTGGAGCGATTCCGCTCTCAGTCATGCTCTCCGCGCCGCTCTCCCTCTCCGGATCATTTCGGAGATGGATCAGTACACCTATCCAAGTTCGCTCGAAGGTGTCCGAGCAATCACACACCGTATCGACTATTGGTACTGGCAGCGGATCGATGAAGAGCAAAGTGGATCTGAAGTTTTTCAACTTCTGGGTGATTCCGAACCATCCGGAGGAGATTCCGGCAGTTCCAATTTTGGCACCCCTTCACCGGCACTTTCCGTCTTCAGTCTCGCATCTTCCGCACCATCCGTACCGCAGTCTGCAGCACCAGAACCTTCCGGTCGAGCCTCTGGAGTCTCCGGGGCTTGTCACCCGAAGTTTCCGGAGTCCGTCAATAAGCTACTCGGTAAAACCGGACAGATTCTCCCTGCGGAACACGAACGACGGAAGGCCCGGGGTCTTTGCATGTATTGCGGAGGCTCCAGACACAAGGTCGCCGAGTGTAGGAAGCGTCCGGGTCATTCCGGCACAAGTTCATCTGCCAAATCCACCGATCCGACCAACATCAGTGCCTAACTGACCAGCAGCCACAAAAACTCGCACTCCGGTTGTCCGCGTCGGCCTCCGGAGGCCTTTCCGAGTTCATCATAACCACACATCCATTCTTTTTCCACTCTCACGACAGTCCCGCTCTCATGAGCCGGACCTATGATCTCATTATCTCTATCATCTCCGAATTTGCCACGGGTTTCAACTTCCGACCGGAGACTCCCTCTCCGTTCCGGATCTGTTTGTGTTTACTTATCTGTGAATCTATGGGTTTTGCTCTGTTCACGGAAGTTCCGGACATAATCTCCCCTCCGGATCTCATCAGCATCTTCTTCCCTCTAATCGGCAGCCTCGTCTGTCATAATTCCATCATCTGGTGATGTTCCTATTCGGAACTCGGTGTCATCGATTCTGATTCTCCATCAATCTGGTTCCTGGATACCGGCAAACTCCACCGTATCAATCCATTGATTGACTAGTCGGAAGTTTCCAACTGATCTGTTCCTTATTCACATGGGGCTTAGTGTGCACACGACCGGCAGCAATGTCGGATATTGGTTCGGTACCCAATCGCGGGTAGAGCAATGCTGCGCCGGAGCTCCGACACCCTCCACTGCTCATACCGACAATTTTAACGCCATCACCTTGAGTCCCTTCGGTCTCATCGGCCTGCGTGCCACCGTTCCTCCGGAACGTCATATCGTTCCCCCGGAACATCTCCGAGACATCTGTCTCACCTTTCCGGATTTTGACTCGTCACCATCTTCCAGACGTCCATCCGGATACCCTCCGGTTTTGGACATCGTCCCGGATACTCTCCGGACACCCCTCCGCTCACTCCGGTTGTCTCGTCGACATCCGTTGGGCACTTTACTTCCGGTAACCTCCGGAGCAATATTGCTCCGTGTAATCTCCGGTCATACCCCGAGGCTATTCGCTTCACGGTCCTCCGGGTGTTCCGGCATTTGCTTGGCTTCCGCTCGTGGATCGCTCTTCTCAAGAGGCCAAATAACCTCTTTCCCAATTTTACCTTTAGGCTATTAGCCTTATTGTGCATCCTCGCCCTTTTCGATCTTCAATAATCATTTCGAAGTTACACCATTTCCTGGACTCTGTGGAATTCAGACCAATTTCCACGTCGCAAGTCAGGAAACTTTCCTGGTACATCCAAAACTCCTGTTCGAACCTTTCGACCAATGTCCTCCGGATTCACTGCATTGATCATGGGCACATCATCCGATTCTATTCTGGAGCCTCCGGAGACTTCCGTTCTCCTCCGGCTTCCTCTGGAACTGCCCTTGATCTTATCTGTAGTCCATCGTTCTCCTCCGGTTCACAAGTAGGCCATCTTCCGATAATCTCTGGAGACCCGACCGCCTCTGGCTACTCCGGGTCACCCGTGGTCTTCCTCCGATGGCCCCCAGAGACCTATGCTTTCCTCCGGCTTCACCGATCGCCTCCGGATTCTCCAGTTCACCCGATCCGTCGTAGGTCATCCTTCGATGACCTCCGGAGATCCGTGTTCTCCAGCGGCTTACTGTCAATCGTCTTTGGCGTCTCCAGATCACTCGTACATTATCCTCCGGTGGCCTCAGGAAACAGTTTTCAACAGTCCTACCTGGACATCTCCTGGACTTTGTCCGGAGACCTCTGATCATCTCCGGTTCCCCTCGACAAGGAGTTCGCACATCGCACAAAAACAGTATTATTCACTTACTAACAACTCCGAAACGTTCGGGTTCTACCGTTCGTTTATCCCACCTTCAATTCCTCTATTCCAGCATCATCGTGTCCCTGGTCCGGAGGCTCCGGTTCCAACGTCGTTGCCGGAGCCCACAGACTCGCAATTTTCTAAGTGCTATCATTGCACTCATCGATGTTTGCATTTTCAAGTCAAGGTCTTTGAACCGGATGTACTTGGCTTGAAGAATTTTTTGGGCACCTGGAGCTTTTCCATCAAATTTCGCCTTTTCCATTCTATTCTTTGGCGAACAGCTCCACGCATTCCGCCTCCATGTATCTTCGGAGGTGGTGTTCATCCGGTCGTATTCCGAATTCGGTCGCTTGGACCTCTCGTAACCTCTCTCCACATCTTGGAATCCTCGCCTTGCAGCGTTCCGACGCTCCGAATCAACCTCCGGTATCTCCGATTTCCGCAGCTCTTCTCCGGAGCCCTAGATTCCAAATTCCGAGTTACGACCATTAATCCCTATCGCTCTCGTTGCAGTCGAGATTTCTCCTGCTTTCGAGCTGTCGGGATTCTTCGATCCTCCCACCTTCCGGTGGTTCTCTGGCCTTTCCGGGCCTCTCCGGTAATTTCCGGAGTTCTCCGGCGCTTACCGGAGTGACTCGGAGGATGTGGAATTGTCGGCAGACGATGGGACGTCTACCCTTAAGAGGGGGATAAGCCTATAAAAACTCCGATAATTTTCAACTTTTCTTCGCAAGAAGTGCAGACTATTGATCAAAAAGTCAGCATACCACGCGGAACACATCCTCTCAGTCCATCTCTTGTCGTTTTGCCTTCCTCTCTGCAAACGGCACAACTGCGCTCGCTATTCGATTTCAGATCCAAACAATCTTCGACCAACTACCACTACACATTCCAGGGTATCATTCATCGGTATTCCGGTATTCCGGTCTTGTTCCGGACATCGTTCACCCTCCGGACTATCTGCCAACTACTCAACCGGTACCGGAACCATCCGACAACCCTCACGCATGCATCAACGGATCCTTCCGTGAGCTCCGGATACTCCGGAATCTCCGGAGTTTCCGGAGACATAGTGGTCGACAACCTTCTGTTATCCATACTGCATCTGCGCATCTGGGTGCATCAATCTGTCTATCCAATCATTCCACCCATCTTCGCCCATCCCTCCACTTCCGGGCACATATCGAGTATTACCCGATTCCCCGAGAGTCTTGACGATCAACTCTCACATCGGTACTCATTTCACATTACATTCTCTTATCCCATTCAGGATCTTGGGCAACTTCATTTAATCACTCATCTGCCCAACCACTTTCCCTTCTTTGCATACTTCCGGATCGCCTCCGGTACACTTCCGGAACCTTTCCGGTACATTTCCGGATATTCTCCCCGGAACCCTTCCGGTGCCCTACTGGCTCTCCTTCTATTCTTTCCGGTTTCCTTTCGGATCGCTTCCGAATTCTTCCGGTTCACTTCCAGCATCACACTCCTTTGCCAATTCATTTTCGGTTCGTGTCCGGGAATTACTCTGGTCACTTATCGACAGATGGAGTGGACCAATCGACATCTTGATTTGGTCACTTTTCCAATCAACGGAATAACACTCCTCTTATCATTCATCGATATTCCAATCATTCATCATTTCTCCAATTATTCATTCTTTGAATGCAACAGTTCCTACAGTGGAACCCAACCCGTATCGTATACGATGCGTTCCGGTTCCGGAACTGCTCCGGAACGTTGCCTTTCTATTCTGTCACATCGGAATCCTCACCATTCCTCCTCCGGACCCTCCGGTGATTAACCGGAACCTCCGGATCCTTCCCATTTCACTCAAGTTTTACATAAAATCAAATCAAGAAAAGATTTCATCCGAATCCACAAATACAAAACACTCATTATCTACAAATGTCTTTATATTGTCCATTGGTCACTTTGGACCCTCGTCTTCACCTCCGGACGCCTCCGGCTTTTCTCCCGGAGCCTCCGGCTCCCCCATCTCCTCGTCCTCGTCATCCAGGACAAACACCCCGCCTTCCTCGTGGAATCCCGCTGGCGCTCCCGGTTGGAGCACCAAGGTCTGGAAACCCCGCTCCTCCGACTCCCTCTTCACCCGTACCGGAGCCTCCGGTACAGGCGGCGGAGTGGGAGGCGGAGGCGGCACCGGCTCGGGATCAGGCTTGAAGGTTGGGACCGTGATGGTCCTCGCCTCCGCCTGGCCCGTGGTGTGTTCATCGGGCCCTTCCGGCCCCTTCAGCGCCCCAGGCGCGTCCACCTCCATCCTCATGTCCTCCCCGCCGTCCGAGGACCGGAAATCCTCCGGCCAGGATTCGGAACGGGCTCGGGGCGCAACCGGAGCCTCCGGTTCCGCCTCCGAGTCCTCTGACTCGACGGGTTCCACCTCCTTCTTCTCCACCTCGGGGCCCCCGCGCTTCATCAGCCTCCGGCGCTTCGCCGGGGGCGCGTCTTCGTCCTCCTCTGGCTCCTCGGCGACCAGGTCGAGCTCCGCCTGCTCCGCGAGGGAGAAATCCCATTTGGAAGCCTCCATGTCCGCCGCCATCCAACGAAGCATCCGCTCAACACCGGGCGGTACCTCCCGACCACTCTCCGGCGCCGCAAGGGTCTGAAGGATAAGCTGGCACGCCCGGTATGCCAGCTTATAGCGCAACATATTGCGCCCCACCTGCTCCCCGAGGTATCCGACGTGGGTATCGAGCTCCCGGAGCTTCTCTCGCACACTTTCCTTGCCCTCCGCCTTCCGGGCCCTCCGTTCCCGCTCCTTCCGCGTGCGATCGCGCACCTCGCGGTCGCTCCGGTCCCCCCGCTCCGTTCGGGGGTTCCGGCGCGTCCGCGAGGGCCCCGCAACCGGTGCGGACCCTTGGCGAAGAGCCTCCTGTGCCGCACGTCGCTTGTTGACGCGAGGCGGTCCGAGGGGCCGCGCGCGACTGCACTGGATGTGCTTCGCACGGCACCGGCGACAGGCGGTGCGTCCCGCCTCGACCACGCACACCTCCCCGCTCTTCCGGCAGGAGTCGCAGGCTAGGAGAAAAAATTGGGTTAGTACCGGAACCTCCGGTTTAACTGCGACGCACCATTGTCTCCCTCCTGCTCCACATCACTATCCACCTCGTCATTCAAGTCATCGTAATTCTCCTCCTCACCTCCCGGACCTTCCGCGCGCTCCGGGGACGCTGACTTCAACGTTTCGATGACGGGCACGTCATCGAACTCCGGAGCCTCCGCATCGAGGAGCTCCAAGTCGTGCACGAGCTGGAGAGCTCGTGCTGCTTCCTCGTTCGCGACCTCAGCCCGTTGCGCGGCCTCCTGCGCCTGTTCCTTGTAGGCGGAGATAAGGCGAGCCCGGCGCTCCTCGCGCTCCTCGTAGAAGCGCTGCGTTGCCTCGTCGCGCGAGCCTTCCCCTTGCCGGCGTCGCCGCGGTTGTCCTCCGAGTCTCCATCGCGCCCGCCGTTGTCGCTTCCGCCGTGTTGCATTGTGGTGTGTGTTTGGTGACCGGAGGTGGTGGTGGTAGAAAAGAAAGAAACGTCTGAGTCAAAACCAACAGCACGTGACTTTTTGATCTTGTTTATTTTCCCACGCTCCTTCATTGTTCGACCAACTCGTCATCTCTTGGGTTCCTCATGGGAGAGGAACCTAAGAGGGGGATACTGTTATATCCATGCAACATCCCAGAGCCTCCCGTCGACCTTCCGGTCGCTCCGGTAGGTTCCGGAGCTCCGGTGATATCCCGGAGCCTCCGGACCTTCCAGAAGCATCGGGTTTTTACGCAATGAAGGCTTACTGAGCGTTTCCCGTTTATCCGTCTTCTCATCTTCCTTTTAATTGTCTTACAACTTATCATCAGTCCTCATGACAAGTCTTATTGTCATGAACCACTCTCCTTCCTATTTGGGAATACAATTAGGTATTCCATTTAAATACTACGTCTTTACTTCATGTACTTCAGTTTGATTATTAACGTTAATCGTTGCCTGGTTCTTCCTCTCGATCTGAGTGGTCTTCGTACCTCCTTATCACCTCCGGTACCTCGACTTCCGGTTATCCGTCAGTCAAGGCGTTAGCTCACCCTTAACCCCCTGTGGTGTTGCTATCCTTCCTTTATACTGCACCGGACCTCTTCCAGGGCCTCCGGTACCTCCGGTACTAACCGGAGCCTCCAGAACCTCTGGCCTATCTTCCATCTCGTCCTAGGTCCATTCCGGCACGGTATATAACAGATCCAATCAATTTTCGACCAACTACCACTATGCATTCCAGGGTATCATTCATCGGTATTCCGGTATTCCAGTCTTGTTCCGGACATTGTTCACCCTCCGGACCATCCGCCAACCACCCAACCGGTACCGGAGCCAACCGACGACCCTCAGTCAAGTAACAACGGATTCCTCCGTGAGCCTCGGATGTTCCGGAAGCTCCGGAGTTTCCGGAGACAGTGGTCGACAACCTTCTGTTATCTATACGGTATCTGCACATCTGGGTGCATGAGTCTGTCTCTCCAATTATTCCACCCATCTTCGCCCATCCCTTCTTCCGGGCACATATCGAGTATTATCCGATTCCCCGGGAGATTTGACTCAGTATTCACGATCAACTCTCGCATCGGTACTCAATTCACATCACCTTCTCTTATCCCATTCAGGATCTTGGGTAACTCCATTCAATCACTCCTTTGCCCATCCACTTTCCCTTCTTTGCCGCCGATCCATTGGCATACTTCTGGATAGCCTCCGGTACACTTCCGGAACCTTTCCGCTACATTTCTGGATATTCTCTCTGGAACCCTTCCGGTGTCCTTCCGCTTCTCTTCCAATCCCTTCCAGTTCCCTTCCGGTTACTTCCGGTTCCCTTCCGGCATCACACTCCCTCTTTGCCAATTCGTTTTCGGTTCGTGCCCGGGAATTACTCTGGTCACTTATCGACGGAGTGGACCAATCAACATCCTGATTTGGTCACTATCGCAATCAACGGAATAACACTCCTCTTATCATTTTATCATTTTCCAAGCATCCGACAGTTCCTATAGTGGAACCCGAACCGTATCGTATACGATGCGTTCCGGTTCTGGAACTGCTCCGGAACATTGCCTTTCTATTCCGTCACATCGGAATCCTCACCATTCCTTTCCCCGGACCCTCCGGTGATCAACCGGAACCTCCGGATCCTTTCCATTTCACTCAAGTTTTACATAAAATCAAATCAAGAAAGATTTCATCCGAATTCACAAATACAAAACACTCATTATCTAGAAATGTCTTTATATTGTCCATTGGTCACTTTGGACCCTCGCCTTCACCTCTGGACACCTCCGGCTTTTCTCCCGGAGCCTCCGGCTCCCCCATCTCCTCGTCCTCGTCATCCAGAACAAACACCCCGTCTTCCTCGTGGAACCCTGTCAGCGCTCCCGGGAGGAGCACCAAAGTCTGGAATCCCCGCTCCTCCGACTCCCTCTTCACCCGTACCGGAGCCTCCGGTACAGATGGCGGAGTGGGAGGTGGAGGCGGCACCGGCTCGGGATCAGGCTTGAAGGTTAGGACCGTGATGGTCCTCGCCTCCGTCTGGCCCGTGGTGTGTTCCTCGGGCGTTCCTTGCCCCTCCGGTACCTCCGGCGCGTCCACCTCCACAACTTCCTCCCTCGATGCCTCCGGAACTTCCGGGACATCCACCATTTCCACGTCCTCCCCGCCGTCCGTGGACCGGAAATCCTCTGGCCAGGACTCGGAACGGGCTCGGGGCGCAACCGGAGCTTCCGGTTCCGCCTCCGAGTCCTCCGACTCGGCGGGTTCCACCTCCTTCTCCTCCACGACGGGGCTTCTGCGCTTCGTCAACCGCCGGCGCTTTGCCGGGCGCGCGTCCTCGTCCTCCTCTGGCTCCTCTGCGACTTGGTCGAGCTCCGCCTCCTCCACAAGGGAGAAGTCCCACTTGGAGGCCTCTATATCGGCCGCCATCCACCGGAGCATCCGCTCAACCCCAGGCGGCACCTCCTGACCACTCTCCGGCGCCGCGAGCGTCTTGAGGATAAGCTGGCACGCTCGGTATGCCAGCTTGTAGCGCAGCATGGTGCGCCCCACTTGCTCCCCGAGGTACCCGACGTGGGCCTCTGTTATATCCATGCAACATCCCAGAGCCTCCCGTCGACCTTCCGGTCGCTCCGGTAGGTTCCGGAGCTCCGGTGATATTCCGGAGCCTCTGGACCTTCCGGAAGCATCGGGTTTTTTACACAATGAAGGCTTACTGAGCGTTTCCCGTTTATCTGTCTTCTCATCTTCCTTTTAATTGTCTTACAACTTATCATCAGTCCTCATGACAAGTCTTATTGTCATGAACCACTCTCCTTCCTATTTGGGAATACAATTAGGTATTCCATTTAAATACTACGTCTTTACTTCATGTACTTCAGTTTGATTATTAAGTTAATCGTCGCCGTAACGTTAATCGTTGCTTAGTTCCTCCTCTCGATCTGAGTCGTCTTCGTACCCCTTATCACCTCCGGTACCTCGACTTCCGGTTATCCGTCAGTCAAGGCATTAGCTCACCCTTAACCCCCTGTGGTGTTGCTATCCTTTCTTTATACTGCACCGGACCTCTCCCGGCCCCTCCGGTACCTCCGGCATTAACCGGAGCCTCCGGAACCTCCAGCCCATCTTCCATCTCGTCCAAGGTCCATTCTGGCACGGTATATAACAGTATAATCAAACTCCCCGTCTTGGCTGGCAATTATGTCTTATTCTTCCTCCGGCACCACTCCTCTTGTCTTCCCATCGCTAGCGGACTCTCCGCTGGGCGTTGAGGAGTGTCACCTTGGTCACAACACTGCCACACCTTGTGATGCCTCGGAGTCGACTTCGTCCTCCGACGTATTTTCTGCCAATCCATGGACCCCGTACCTTGTTCCGGGTACTTCCAGTCCAATCGTTCCATGGAGCTCGGGTTTTCATCAGGTCTATACCGGCTTTCCACGACCCTTGGCGTATCCTCCGGAACCTCTGGTTCCTGTTCCGGGAATCTCCGGAGTGTTCTCTGGAAGTGCTGAGACTGGACAGACTTATCCCGTCCCATCCGCTGTCTTCCATCACTATTGCCAACCGGTACATCATATCCAACCACCGGTGGATCCTCCGTCGTACTCCGGTTCACCGGACTACGGTTTCCATGGCACTCATGACAGCATCGGCGGAAATCTTTCCCATCACACCAATCTCCTTTCATCGCGTCCTCCGAGCTCATCTGCGTTCACGGACAGAGTTCCGGATACCATTCTATACTCCTCCAACGCAGCTCCTCGTTCGCTCCGGTCTAACCTCCGGAATCCGGAATTCTTCTATGGTACCGATCCTTCGAAACTCCATCCTTTCCTCGCCCAATGCTACCTGCATTTTGCGGAGCGTCCTCGGGACTTCTGCACGGACGAAGACAAGAATCTATTCATCTTGTCGTTCCTCCGGGGCGATGCTGCACGCCTATTCGTAACCTCCGGCACGCAGCAGGGACTTCCTTGGCAAGGGAATTTTTCCTTGTTCATCATGGAGTTTTTCGACGTATTCGGTCCTCCGGATCCGACCGGAGTCGCAGAGGATCAGCTCCGACGCCTCCGGATGAAACATTCCGACCGGATCATCCCATTCCTCGCAAACTTCGACAAAATCGCTTCTCTTCTTGATTGGAGCGATTCCGCTCTCAGCCACGCTCTCCGCGCCACACTCCCTCTCCGGATCACCTCGGAGATGGATCGGTACACCTATCCGAGCTCGCTCGCAGGTGTTCGCGCAATCGCACGCCGTATCGACTATTGGTATTGGCAGCGAATCGATGAAGAGCAAGCTCGAGTTGAAGATACTCAACTTCCGGATGATTCCGGATCCCTCTTAGGAGATTCCGGCAGTTCTGATTTTGGCAACTTTTCACCGGCACTTTCAGTCCTCAGTTATGCGTCTTCCGCACCCTCCGTACCGCAGTCTGCAGCACCAGAACCTTCCGGTCGAGCCTCTGGAGTCTCCGGGGCTTGTCACCCGAAGTTGCCGAGTGTAGGAAGCGTCCGGCTCATTCCGGCGCAACCTCATCTGCCAAATCCACCGTTCCGACCAATATCAGTGCCTAACTGACCAGCAGCCACGAAAACTCGCACTCCGGTTGTCCGCGTCGGCCTCCGGAGGCCTTTCCGAGTTCATCATAACCACGCATCCATTCTTTTTCCACTCTCACGACAGTCCCGCTCTTATGAGCCGGATCTATGATCTCATTATCTCTATCATCTCAGAATTTGCCATGGGTTTCAACTTCCGACCGGAGACTCCCTCTCCGTTCCGGATCTGTTTTTGTTTACTTATCTGTGAATCTATGGGTTTTCCTCCGTTCACGGAAGTTCCGGACATAATCTCCCCTCCGGATCTCATCGGCATCTTCTTCCCTCTAATCGGCAGCCTCGTCTGTCATAATTCCATCATCTGGTGATGTTCCTATTCGGAACTCGGCGTCATCGATTCTGATTCCCCATCAATCTGGTTCCTGGATACCGGCAAACTCCACCGTATCAATCCGTTGATTGACTAGTCGGAAGTTTCCAACTGATCTGTTCCTTATTCACATGGGGCTTAGTGTGCACACGACCGGCAGCAATGTCGGATATTGGTTCGGTACCCAATCACGGGTAGAGCAATGCTGCGCCGGAGCTCCGACACCCTCCGCTGCTCATACCGACAATTTTAACGCCATCACCTCGAGTCCCTTCGGTCTCATCGGCCTGCGTGCCATCGTTCCTCCGGAACATCTCCGAGACATCTGTCTCTCCTTTCCGGATTTTGACTCGTCACCTTCTTCCGGAAGTCCTTCCGGACACTCTCCGGTTTCGGACATCGTCCCGGATACTCTCCGGACACCCCTCCGCTCACTCCGGTTGTCTCGTCGACATCCGTTGGGCACTTTACTTCCGGTAACCTCCAGAGCAATATTGCTCCGTGTAACCTCCAGTCATACCCCGAGGCTATTCGCTTCACGGTCCTCCGGGCGTTCCGGCATTTGCTTGGCTTCCGCTCGCGGATCGCACTTCTCAAGAGGCCAATTAACCTCTTTCTCAATTTTATCTTTAGGCTGTTAGCCTTATTGTTCATCCTCGCCCTTTTCGGTCTTCGCCTTTCAACAATCATTTCGAAGTTACGCCATTTCTTGGACTCCGTGGAATTCAGATCAATTTCCACGTCGCAAGTCAGGAAACTTTCCTTGTGCATCCAAAACTCCTGTTCGAACCTTTCGACCAATGTCCTCCGGATTCACTTCATTGATCATGGGCACAACATCTGCATCTATTCCGGAGCCTCCGGAGACTTGCATTCTCCTCCGGCTTCCTCCGAATCTTGCCCTTGATCTCACCTGTAGTCCATCGTTCTCCTCCGGGTTACAAGTAGGCCATCTTCCGATAATCTCCGGAGACCCGACCGCCTCTGGCTTCTCCGGGTCACCCGTAGTTTCCTCCGATGGCCCCCCGGAGACCTATGCTTTCCTCCGGCTTCACCGATCGCCTCCGGATTATCCAGTTCACCCGTTCCATCGTAGGTCATCCTTCGATGACCTCCGGAGATCCGTGTTCTCCGGCGGCTTACTGTCAATTGTCCTTGACGTCTACGGATTACTCATACGTTATCCTCCGGTGGCCTCAGGAAACAGGTTTCAACAGTCCTACCAGAACGTCTCCTGGACTCTGTCCGGAGATCTCCGATCATCTCCGGATTCTTTCCGATAAGGAGTTCGCACATCGTACAAAAACAGGATTATTCACTTGGCAGCAACCTCGAAACCTCTGGTTCTACCGTTCAATCATCCCACCTTTGATTCCTCCGTTCCAGCATCATCGTGTGCTTGGTCCGGAGGCTCCGGACTCTACGTCGTTACCGGAGCCCCCAGACCATCCATTTTCGAGTGCCATTATAGCACTCATCGATATCTGCATTTTCGGAGTCAACGTCTTTGAACCGGACGTACTTGGCTTGAAGAATTTTTCGGGCACCTGGAGCTTTTCCATCAAATTTCGCCTTTTCCATTTTATTCTTTGGCGAACAGCTCCACCCATTCCGCCTCCATGTATGTTCGGAGGTGGTGTTCATCCGGTCGTATTCCGATTTCGGTCGCTCGGGCCTCTCGGAAACTCTCTCCACATCTTGGAATCCTCACCTTGCGGCGTTCCGACGCTCCGAATCAACCTCTGGTATCTCCGATTTCCGGAGCTCTTCTCCGGAGCCCAAGATTCCAAATTCCGAGTTACGACCATTAATCCCTATCGCTCTCGTTGCAGTCGAGATTTCTCCTGCTTTCGAGCTGTCAGGATTCTTCGATCCTCCCACCTTCCGGTGGTTCTCTGGCCTTTCCGGGCCTCTCCGGTAATTTCCGGAGTTCTCCGGCGCTTACCGGAGTGACTCGGAGGATGTGGAATTGTCGGCAGACGATGGGACGTCTACCCTTAAGAGGGGGATAAGCCTATAAAAACTCCGATAATTTTCAACTTTTCTTCGCAAGAAGTGCAGACTATTGATCAAAAAGTCAGCATACCACGCGGAACACATCCTCTCAGTCCATCTCTTGTCGTTTTGCCTTCCTCTCTGCAGACGGCACAATTGCGCTCACTATTCGATTTCAGATCCAATCAATCTTCAACCAACTACCACTACACATTCCAGGGTATCATTCATCGGTATTCCGGTATTCCGGTCTTGTTCCGGACATCGTTCACCCTCCGGACGATCCACCAACTATCCAACCGGTACCAGAACCATCCGACAACCCTCACCCATGCATCAACGGATCCTTCCGTGAGCTCCGGATACTCCGGAACCTCCGGAGTTTCCAGACATAGTGGTCGACAACCTTCTGTTATCCATACGGCATCTGCGCATCTGGGTGCATCAATCTACCCCTCCGATTATTCCACCCATCTTCGCCCATCCCTCCACTTCCGGGCACATATTGAGTATTATCTGATTCCCCGAGAGTCGTCACGATCAACTCTTGCATCGGTACTCAATTCACATCACCTTCTCTTATCCCATTCGGGATCTTGGGCAACTTCATTAACCACTCCTATGCCCATCCACTTTCCCTTCTTTGCCGCCTATCCATTGGCATACTTCCGGATCGCCTCCGGTACGCTTCCGGAACCTTTCCGGTACATTTCCGGATATTCGCTCCGGAACCCTTCCGGTGTCCTACCGGCTCTTCTTCTATTCTTTCCGGTTTCCTTTTGGATCGCTTCCAAATTCTTCCGGTTCACTTCCGGCATCACACTCCTTTGCCAATTCATTTTCGGTTCGTGTCCGGAAATTACTCTGGTCACTTATCGACAGATGGAGTGGACCAATCGACATCTTGATTTGGTCACTTTTCCAATCAACGGAATAACACTCCTCTTATCATTCATCAATATTCTAATCATTCATCATTTCTCCAATTATTCATTCTTTGAATGCAACAGTTCCTACAGTGGAACCCAACCCGTATCGTATACGATGCATTCCGGTCCCGGAACTGCTCCGGAACGTTGCCTTTCTATTCCATCACATCGGAATCCTCACCATTCTTTCTCCGGACCCTCCGGTAATAAACCGGAATCTCCGGATCCTTTCCATTTCACTCAAGTTCAACATAAATCAAATCAAGAAAAAGAATTCTTCCAAATCCACAAATACAAAACATTCATTATTTACAATTGTCTCTATATTGTTCGTCGGTCACTTTGGACCTTCGCCTTCACCTCCGGACGACTCCGGCTTGCCTCCCGGAGCCTCCGGCTCCCCCATCTCCGCATCCTCGTCGTCCAAGACGAACACCCCGTCCTCCTCGTGGAATCCCGCTGGCGCTCCTGGCTGGAGCACCAAGGTCTGGAACTCTCGCTCTTCCGACTCCCTCTTCACCCGTACCGGAGCCTCCGGTACAGGTGGCGGAGTGGGAGGCGGAGGCGGCACTGGCTCAGGATCGGGCCTGAAAGTAAGGACCGTGATGGTCCTCGCCTCCGCCTGGCCCATGGTGCGTTCCTCGGGCGTTCCCTGCCCCTCCGGTGCCTCCGGCGCGTCCACCTCCACAACTTCCTCCCTCGATGCCTCCGGAACCTCCGGAACTTCCGGGACATCCACGTCCATCCCCTCATCCACCATTTCCTCGTCTTCCTCGCCGTCTACGGATCGGAGATCCTCGGGCCAAGATTTGGATCGGGCCCGGCGCGCAACCGGAGCCTCCGGTTCCGCTTCCGAGTCCTCCGACTCCTCAGGCTCCTCCACTCTCTCCTCCACTTCGGGCTTTCCCCGCTTCATCAACCTCCGACGCTTCACCGGGGGCTCCGGATGCTCCTCTTCGTCGGACGACCCTCCTTCCTCCTGCGGCAGGGACATATCCCAGTCGTTGTACCCAGCGTCCTCCTCCATCCACCGGAGCATCCTACGAGCCCCCCGGGGCACCTCCGTCGTACTTCCCGGAGCCGAGAGCGTGCGGAGGATGATATGGGACGCGCGATACACCAACTTGTATCGCCCCATCACCCGGATGTGCTCCTGCTCGAGGAACTCCACTCGATCGACGAGTGCCCGTAACCTCCAGCCTCCTCCCTCCGTTTTCCCATCCTTGCGCGCCCTCCGCTCCCGTTCCTTCCTCGTGCGAGCCCGCACCTCGCGGTCGCTCCGGTCGCCCCCGACGTTCCGGGTGCTCCGGCGCGTCCGCGAGGGCCCCGCGACAGGTCCGGAACCCTGTCGACGGGCCTTCGCCATCTCGCGCTTGTTGATGCACGGTGGACCGAGGGGGCGGGCGCAGCTGCAGTGGATGTGCTTAGCGCGGCAGCGCCGGCACGCAGTGCGTCCGTATTCCACAACGCACACCTCACTGCTCTTGCAGCAGGAATCGCAGGCTAGGAAAAAGCAAATATTAGGTTAGTACCGGAACCTCCGGTATGGACTGCGACGTACCATTGTCTCCTTCCTGCTCCACATCGCTGTCCACCTCGTCATTCAACTCATCGTCACCACCCTCCTCACCTTCCGGACCTTCCGGACGCTCCGGGGACGCCGACTTCAACGTCTCGATGACGGGCACATCATCGAACTCCGGAGCCTCCGCGTCGAGGAGCTCCAAGTCGTGCACGAGCTGGAGAGCTCGCGCAGCCTCCTCGCTGGCGACCTCCGCCCGTTGCGTGGCCTCCTGTGCCTGTTCCTCGTAGGCGGAGATGAGGCAGGCCCGGCGCTCCTCGCGCTCCTCGTAGAATCGCTGCGTGGCTTCGTCGCGCAGTTCCGACGTTGTCGCGCGAGCCTTCCCCTTCCCGGAGCTCTTCCCCTTGCCGGCGTCGTCGCGGTCGTCGCCCGAGCCTCCATCGCGCGTGCCGTTGTCACTTCCGTCGTGTTGCATGGTGGTTGAGATTTGGTGACTGGAGGTGGTGGTGGTAGGAAAAAAAAGAAATGTCTGAGTCAAAACCAACAGCACGTGACTTTTTGATCTTGTTTATTTTCCCACGCTCCTTCATTGTTCGGCCAACTCGTTATCTCTTGGGTTCCTCATGGGAGAGGAACCTAAGAGGGGGATACTGTTATATCCATGCAACATCCCAGAGCCTCCCGTCGACCTTCCGGTCGCTCCGGTAGGTTCCGGAGCTCCGGTGATATTCCGGAGCCTCTGGACCTTCCGGAAGCATCGGGTTTTTTACGCAATGAAGGCTTACTGAGTGTTTCCCGTTTATCCGTCTTCTCATCTTCCTTTTAATTGTCTTACATCTTATCATCAGTCCTCATGACAAGTCTTATTGTCATGAACCACTCTCCTTCCTATTTGGGAATACAATTAGGTATTCCATTTAAATACTACGTCTTTACTTCATGTACTTCAGTTTGATTATTAAGTTAATCGTCGCCGTAACGTTAATCGTTGCTTAGTTCCTCCTCTCGATCTGAGTCGTCTTCGTACCCCTTATCACCTCCGGTACCTCGACTTCCGGTTATCCGTCAGTCAAGGCATTAGCTCACCCTTAACCCCCTGTGGTGTTGCTATCCTTTTGTTATATCCATGCAACATCCCCAGTCTTCTCGTCGACCTTCCGGTAGCTCCGGTAGTATACCGGAGCCTCCGAACCGTCCGGTACCATCGGGTTTTTACGCAATGAAGGATTACTGAGCGTTTCCCGTTTATCCGTCTTCCTTCCTTTTCACTTATTGTCATACGACTTCTCATCAGCCCATCTGACTTGACTTATTGTTAAGAACCACTCTCCTTCCTTTTATGGAATACAATTAGATACTTAGTATAAATACGTCTTTAATATGTCCTGTACGTCAGATTGATAATTGACGTTGCTTGGCTCATTTCCCTTGCACTGAGTCGTCTCCGTTCTCTCCGGTACTCCGACTCGTCTTCCTCTATCGGGTACCTGCCGGTTAGGGTAGTCACTCACCCTTGACCCCCTGTGGTGTTGTGATCCTCCTCCGTATACGTTCCGGACCCTCCGGCTCTCCGACGCTCCGACATACCGGAGCCTCCGGTCGCTCGGTCATTTACTCTTCGGGTCCACCCCGGCTCGGTATATAACACCTTTCTTTATACTGCACCGGACCTCTCCCGGCCCCTCCGGTACCTCCGGCATTAACCGGAGCCTCCGGAACCTCTGGCCCATCTTCCATCTCGTCCAAGGTCCATTCTGGCACGGTATATAACAGCCTCGAGCTCCCGGAGCTTCCCGCGCACACTTTCCTTCCCCTCGGCCTTTCGTGCCCTCCGTTCCCGCTCCTTCCGCGTATGATCGCGCACCTCGTGGTCGCTCCAGTCAGCCCGCTCCGCTCGGGCGGTCCGGCGCGTCCGTGAGGGCCCCGCAACCGGTGCGGACCCCTGACGACGGGCCTCCTGTGCCTCACGTCGCTTGTTGACACGAGGCAGTCCGAGGGGCCGCGCGCGGCTGCACTGGATGTGCTTTGCACGGCAACGGCGGCAGGCGGTGCGCCCCACCTCGACCACGCACACCTCCCCGCTCTTCCAGCAGGAGTCGCAAACTACGAAAATCAAAAAAAAAAAAAAAAAAATTGTTAGTACCAGAACCTCCGGTTTTCACTGCGACGCACCGTTCTCTCCCTCCTGCTCAACGTTGCTGTCATCCTTGTCGTTCAGCTCGTCCTGCTCATCCCCTCCCTCCGCACGCTCCAGTGACACCGACCTCAAAGTCTCGATGACCGGCACTTCATCAAATTCCGGGGCCTCTGCGTCGAGCGCCTCCAGGTCGTGAATGAGCTGGAGGGCTCGAGCGGCTTCCTCGGACGTCACCTCCGCGCATTGCGCCGCCTCCTCTGCCTGCTCCTGGTACGCTGAGATCATGCGTGCCCGGCGCTGCTCCCTCTCGTCGTAGAAGCACTGGACTGCCTCGTCCCGCAGCTCCGCTGTTGTCGCACGCGCCTTGCCCTTCCCGGTTTTCTTGCCGTTGCCGGCATCGCTGCGGTCGCTGTCGCTCGACCCCTCGCGCCCACTGTCGGTGTTTCCGTGGCTTGACATCATGATTTGGTGTTTAAGTGCCGGAGGTGGTGGTGGTTGAAAAGAAAGAAATGTCTGAGTCAAAACCAACAGCACGTGACTTTTTGATCTTGTTTATTTTCCCACGCTCCTTCATTGTTCGACCAACTCGTCATCTCTTGGGTTCCTCATGGGAGAGGAACCTACGAGGGGGATACTGTTATATCCATGCAACATCCCAGACCCTCCAGTTGACCTTCCGGTCGCTTCGGTAGGTTCCGGGGCTCCGGTCATATACCGGATCCTCCGGACCTTCCAGAAGCATCGGGTTTTTACGCAATGAAGGCTTACTGAGCGTTTCCCGTTTACCCGTCTTCTTATCTTCCTTTTAATTGTCTCACAACATATCATCAGACCTCATGACTTGTCTTATTGTCATGAACCACTCTCCTTCCTATTTGGGAATACAATTAGGTATTCCATTTAAATACTACGTCTTTACTTCATGTACTTCAGTTTGATTATTAACGTTAATCGTTGCCTGGTTCTTCCTCTCGATCTGAGTGGTCTTCGTACCCCTTATCACCTCCGGTACCTCGACTTCCGGTTATCCGTCAGTCAAGGTGTTAGCTCACCCTTAACCCCCTGTGGTGTTGCTATCCTTTCTTTATACTGCACCGGACCTCTTCCGGCCCCTCCGGTACCTCCGGTCCTAACCGGAGTCTCCGGAACCTCCGGCCCATCTTCCATCTCGTCCTAGGTCCATTCCGGCACGGTATATAACACTTGCTGAACATGTCGTTCAGGAGTAGGGTCAAAGTTTAGATGATGAGGAAGTTGGGTGTTGGTGGCACATCCATGGATTCGGCAAGGAACTGTGTTTTCACTGTGGAGAACTGTCGTGGAGAAATGGTCCCATTTGTCGAAGGGTGGATTGTTGATCTTCTTCCCGTTGTGGTACTAACATACAACGTACACTAAGACATAAAAGAGTGATTTGAGGTCGAATCAATAAAGATGAGGGGGAGGAGGTCCAGTTGGCATGAGGAGGTCCACCGCCATGTACGGTTCGGTTCCAGTGCAGTCCACCATCCCTTATTCAATGATTGTATATCTTCCCGTCTATCACGTGATACATCAAATTATTGCGGCTGATGTCGCGATGCATAATGCTGGCTTTCTCATATAGCCATCTGGAGCCTGTCGGGATATGTTAAGGTTCAGGAAAAAGAGGTTGATAATCCAAAAGACAAGCATACATTTAAAAATACCGTGAAACACTTTACCCAATTCAGCTGTGGTTGTCAGCTCTGTGATCAGATGGAGTCCCTCCTGAACTACGAGGTGCAGAACCCAGACTTTGTAGTCTTTTCCAAAGTGCTGTGACAGACGCAGCTGAGGAGAATCTGCATCAAATTCTCTTTGCTCGGCATGCAGTATCATTGGCAGGTGCTTGAGAACCCAATTATCGCCAGACGGGATGGCCAAGTTGGTGGCTACCAAGAGGTCTTGAAGAATCTTAGAGGAACACACGTGACAGACCATCCATCCCCCAAATCGGGCTGTTGACATCACACTGTTGTATTCCAGTTTTCAGGCATTTTGTTGCTAGGCTGGGATGTGCTCCTGATACTTCACGCCATAACTCCTACCATCTTACTGCTGGCCACTGTGTCTGCTTCCAATATCTTGGGGCAGGAAGATGTGTGGGACTGAATCTGTACTCCTTACTAGGCCAAACCTTTGGTACCAAAGCAAAAAAGCTGGGGCTTTTTGGCCTGAGGCCAAAGCCAGAGCATCACTACCTGTAGTGCATATATTACCTCTTCCCTCTCAGGCTTCATGTTGATGGGGCAAGGCATGTGAACATGGAAGCCTTTGCAGGGTGCATACTGTACATTGAGAATCCATTCTGCAGGAAGGCACCAAAAGTTTCCATGGGTCGAAAACATACTACTTTTCGACCAAATAGGTTGAAATTACATGGAAACACGTGTATTTATGCAGAATTATTGAAAGTGCAATGTGAACACCATAAAAGGCAAGAGAAACATCTTACTAATAAAATCACAAACTTATGTTTCACATTTTTCACTTTGATTTCTAGTGAAACAAATGGTGAAAAAATGTTTCATTTTTTCACCTTCATTTTCACCTTGAAATGTGTATGGATTAATGGCATTACTAAGGGCCTGATCAGCAACCGTCAATTCACCCATGAATTTTGCTTGAATTTTGCACATCTACCAAGTCCATCCCTGAACCCCTCTAAAGTGTATAATGGGATGTTTTGGTGAAGATCTGAGGCTGGAGGGGGCCAGAAAATTTGTTATACAAAGTTTCCCCCAGATTCCAGGGAGATCTGTTGAAAGTCAAACATATTTTGAGCCCCTTGCATCGCCGCCACCCTGACTCTTCAAAGTTGAACAAATGCACCTAGTTTTCATTCTAGGATAGTTTAGGGACAATAAATTGTGGGAAAAGTACGCACCAGAGGAATTCAACCCAAATTCAGGCAGAAGATTCAAAGTTGCCCATCAGGCCTAATTCAAAGAAAAACATGAACTTTGTTTCACATTTTTCACTTTGATTTCCAGTCAAAAAAGTGGTGAAAAGGTTTCAAAATTTTCATCTGGTTTCGAGCTGAGAAAATGGCAGAAAAATGCACAAGCTTTGTATCAATTCTTTCACTCGAAAACTTTAGATGGTCAAGCAGTGATATTTATTTCTCACCTTGAGCTTCAGTCAAAAAATGCAAAAGAAACATCTTAACAACATTAGATACTTTGTTTCACATTTTCCACTTTGATTTCAAGTCAAAAAAAGTGGTTTTAAGATTTTTCCCTTCTTTTTTCAGTGAAAAAATGGCAATAAATTGAACATCATTTTTTTATCGATTTTTTCACTCAAAATTTTGAAATGTTCAACCAGTGTTACCCACACCTATTTAGCTATGCACTCCGTTTGTATCGGCATCTCAGCATCTCGCATTCATCTCTGGAAGTCAGAGTACTCAATTCTGGATTGATTCTGACTTGATTTGGAAGTTGATTCTGAGCCGAGAATCAATCCAGAACCGACCACAAACTGTGACCACCCCGATTCTCTCTTTGATTTCCCAGTGTTGATTGCGCTCAGCTAATTATCTTCTGATCATCATGTCAACTTATATAGTCTCTGTACTTTATCATTGTGCCCGCCTCTTAACCAGCATTACTGCTGTTTTTTTAAAGCTTTCACACACACTTGGGCTTTTGAGGCCTTCGGGGGCTTGGCAGGCTTGTTGCTAGTGGTAGTGTTTTTGGGTGTGGGTTGCAGAGAGCGGTACACAGGAATCAAGAGGACATAATAAGATTTAAATGGATAATTAGACTTTAACGGCCATAAGTGAAAGTCAATTCTGAAGTTGATTCTGAGGTGTTCCGACTCCAGAGCTGGAACATCGATTCACATTGATTCTGTAGAATTGATTCTTGGATTGAATCTTGAATCAGAATTGACTTCCAAATTGAGCCCAGAATTGATCCGGAATTGAGTACTTTGACTTCCCCTAATAGACTCCGAGGCTGTTTCCCACTAAACCACTCAAACCCTGCGCAACACAAGACTAGACTCTTTTCCAGGATGTTTTGATTTCTCGGCATACAAGGTGTCCGGGTTGCGAGACTCGCCAGTGGCCCAGCATTGATGGATGGGTGGAGTCTTGTATGCAAGATGTCTTCTCATATGTACACTAGCAGCTCTCATACACGACTCGGAGGCATTCAAACACTGAGACACCATCCTTGTCACCCTGTATGTGGGATGCACAAAAACTTGAATTTGAATGGTGTTTTGATTTTGAATAATCATGAAAAACTGAGTGCTGTACACTACCTTATTATTGCCTTTCTGCTTTAGGGCCTGATTGGCAACCTTGAATTTCTCTGCCTGAATTTCGGTTGAATTCCTCTAGCACATACTTTTCCCACGATTTTGGTCCCCAAACTATCCTAGAATGAAAACTGGATGCATTTCTTTGACTTTTGAGGCGTCGGGGTGGCCGTGATGAAAGGGGCTCCCAATATGTACTTTCAAGAGATCTCCCTGGAATCTGGGGGAAGCTTTGCACAACAATTTTTCTGCCCCTCAGATCTTCACAAATATATGCCATTAAACATTGTAGAAGGGTTTAGGGACGGTCTTGGTATACGCGGGAAATTCAAGTAAAATTCATGCGTGAATTAATGGCCCTTACTTAGGGCCTGATCGGCAACCGTCAATTCACGCATGAATTTTTCTTGAATTTCCCACGTATACCAAGCCCATCCCTAAATCCTTCTACAATGTTTAATGGCATGTATTGGTGAAGATCTGAGGTCGGAGGGGGGCAGAAAAATTTTTGTGCAAAGCTTCTCCCAGATTTCAGGGAAATCTCTTGAAAGTTGAGCATATTGGCAGCCCCTTTCATCATGGACACCCCGACACCTCGAAAGTCAAAGAAATGCATCCAGTTTTCATTCTAGGATAGTTTGGAGGCCAAAATCGTGGGAAAAGTATGTGCTAGAAGAATTCAACCGAAATTCAGGCGGAGCAATTCAACGTTGCCGATCAGGCCCTTAGGGCCTGATCGGATGCCCCAGAATTCCACCAGAATTTTTACAGAATCTGGTATGGACATAGATTTCATCCCCAAACCACCCTAGAATCTTCAATACAGTCATTCTATGAACATTTGAGCATCGGGAGAGGCACAAAAAATGTGGTGTAAAATCTTGCACAGATTCTCAGTTCAACTACAGAATGTGTTGAATATTTCGAACCCCTGTGTTCGCCTCCCCTTCGTCACACCAATATGTGAAAACACACACGTATTTCCCATTCTAGAACAGTTTAGGGACAAATGGTGTGTGAAACATACTGTAGATGAGATTCTGGGAAGATTCTGAGGAAAGATTCTGGGGCACCCGATCAGAAGATAGCTACTTGACTGTTCATCATCAATATGTGTTTGCAAGAAAGTCAGATAAAAAGCGGGAAAGTGCTGTTACTTTGCGCTCGAAATTTTCTGTTTAGAAGCTTAGTCCCTTTAATCTTCAGTATAAACAGACACTACAACAATTCTTTGTATACTTTGTTCATTATACCAGAAGCCTGACTTCCGAGGCCATGTTGTCCAGACCAAGGCCACCTTCTCTTTCATCCAAAAAAATCTTGTCTACCTGGATTCTGCATTGAATACTTGAAAGGGAATGTGTCCAAATAATACCACTTCCAATTTCTCTGTAGCGTACATAGGGCGCCATGTACGTCGGTACAGTACCTGCTTGTTCCTGATTGGGACCTCTGCAGTAATACACCCCTCCTCCTCCTCCTCCAAAGTTTCAGCACCCACCTCGGAGAAGCTTAATACCAGTCATAATAATAAAAGAGTAGATACCCCATAACAAAGAAAAATAAGGCCTACATACGATTATGCGCAGCGATGATCGGTACCCACCCCGTTTTGGAAGAGATGTTCTTCCGTCCATCGCGCCATGGCGAAGCCATCATCGTCGCTGTCGGAGATTTCAATCCAGGCCAGTGCATCGCGCAGTCTAGTACCGTGGATGAGGCAATTGTAATACTCATCATCTAGCTCCTTCACGGTCTAGGGCACCATTCAGCCACTGGATCAAGAGCCAGATGAGTGTCATACACCTTTTCATACAAGTCGCAAAGCCGATTCCTTTCTCCTCGTGGCTCATGAAAGAAATAAACCATTTTACTCTTCGGGTTACTATACATCGGCGATTCGACGATGGGAGAGCGGATCCAGCTAGGATACCCTGCGGACATGCAGGCGGGCATGCAACTGTTGTGCTCCCAGTCAACGATGCCTGTAACATCACCTGAAGTCTCCTCTAGTATGATGTTGTCAGGTCGGAGGTCGTTGTGCGTCACCGCAAAACGCGACATATACGGAGTCTGCTGTGCCAGAGCGATGAGAGGATTTAGACCTTCAAGGAGGCGGTCGAGACGCCTGCATAGTATCTCGTGCTCCTCGACATTGTTAACCACGAGCGAGCGAGCGCGCCGACTAGAGATTGCACTCGTGAAGAAAGAAAGCAGGTCGACTGTTTTGTCGGTATCGAAGGTGTGTTCGGGAGATACGGAGAGGTACGAGGCGACTTGGACAAGGGATTCTCCGACCATGCCAAACCGCTGGGGCGCGGGGAGGCGGAACATAAGAACAGATATAGGAGCCCAACTGGCAACGGAGCGTTCCTGACCACAGCTGGTCAGAGTGTCTCAGAGCAGTGAGAGGGGCAGACAGGCCTTTGCCGAAGGACTTAAACGAGGATACGCATGATTAGCGTCGAGTCCTGGCATAAATGTTGTGATGAGCAAGTGTTTGTCGTCGTCAAACACGAGAACGCGCGGAACAGGGAGACCGGACGCGTTGCTTTCGAGCCAGCGAAGAATGGAAAGCTCGGCAAAGAGCCTTGCACGTTTCCACATTTCCGTTGGCGATTCATCAGCCAGGTACGCCAGAATGCGTACGAACGCTGACCGCCCATCGTCCAAATGGATATCCATAACCTACACGAAGTTGAGTGACAGAATAGCACGAAGTGAGAGATTGCATGCGTTATTCGCCTCGTCAAAGGGCTTACGCGTCTTCGCCGTGACAGGCGTCCCGTTCAAAAGCTGGCTCGCCCGCTGGATGATCGACAACAATTGCGGATTGGTGGCTGCGTCGGAAAGCCACTCGTCGTACACAAGAGGTTCCAGATCAATCTCGATGCGCTCGTCGTTAGACTTGTACAGGGAGGCAACAAAGAGTTCATCCATGATTGAGGGCAGGAAAGTGCCAGTGGCAGTGTTCACTGTGGGTCCAAGCTTGGCCACACAAAGATCAGCAAACATCTCTGATGTCTACGAAAGTTCAGCTGGCGCGCGGCTGGTTCTAACCTAAATTAGTTCGAGCATGGCCGGATTTTTATCTGTCCCTGCATATCGCCCATCCCCTTCAACGCGACCACCGTCCCCGCGGACCACCCCACCTGCGGAGGACGCACTCGTACATCCACGCGTTGAACCGCAACATTGGCGGCGTCATCGACCCGCAAGAGGACTCGATCGCGATTTCGGAGCCTGCGGTCCTGGCGCTCCTGGCACAGGTGTACACGGGGCTGGGCGTGGGGGCGGTGGGCCTCGTCGCGCTGGGTGCGGTGAGCGGTGGGATGGGCGTGTATACGGATGGCGGTGCGACGCTGGTGGAAATAGCGACGTGCTCATCCCCTACGTGCCTACACGCTTGCGGTGCGTGTACTAGCACTTCCTTCTCTTGCCCTTACTTACAATCCCCCCGCATCTCCAAGTTCTCGCTGGCTCAAGATAGCACGGTCGCGCACGATACCCACCCATTCCCCCCGCTCACCTGCCGCTAGTACGACCCGAGCCGCACATGTACCGCTGCCGTGAATCCACGGCCAGCTCTGCGTGTGCAGCTGCTCGTCTCGCACCGGTGCCAGTGGCCTCTTCCGTCTCGAACACGACGTCCCGTACGCGCACCGCCGCGTCACCTGCCTCCGCATCCATCGACGTCGAATCCCGCGCGCCCTCTGTGCGCCACGTCGGGGGAAGCGCACAGGTGCGCAAATCGTACCCGCTCCGACCCCGAAGGCGCTGCGCGAACACCTGAGTGCGGGACTTGGCACATAACCAAGGGCATTGCGGGCGACTGCCCCTTTGTACACTGGGATCGGGTGGGGAGATCAGACACGTCGCAAGTCCAGAGAGTTTGCACGCGAGTAGAATCTGCGGACACGCATGCGACGCTGCACTGAGGTACGTGCACTTATTTCCTTTGTACTTACCCTAACTCCTCTGAAGTTGCGCACCGTCGATGGGCGCGTTGCGCCTCGGCTCGTACGTGCAGCACCGGCCTGGACACCCCCAAATTTTCGGTCCTGCGCACCATCTCGGCCACGGAGCGGCTTGCGTCGTACAGCACCGATGCGCGCATTGTACGAGCATCCTCGTTCAATATATCCGGGTCCTCGATGGTATGGACAACAGATGTATCAACGAATGCGAGAGATTTTAGTGATTTTTTCGTGCGTACTTCGTATCTTGTATCTCCTCCACTGCTAACGGAACAAGCCAATTTGTTTCTACGGAGCATGCTTGCTGGTACGCACGCCCCATATCTTTCCTTCCTACTTGCGCTGACTCCTCTTGGGCTCCGCGCTGTCGATCCAGCTTACGCTACCTCTGCAGGATGCCAGCGTCTCGCCGCGTCGCCCGAACTCCGCGCAATGCGGCGGACAAACCCTGCAGGTGTAGAACTCATCGCGTGCGCGATGTACGGCTGCGTGTACCACCCATTGTGTACGGGAGTATTTACAACAGCTACTCCCAGCCACATCCCCTCGATGCGTGGGAGACACAGTTTGCCAATGGGATGAGAACGTCCCGCCGAGGTACGTTCCGAACTACTGCCCTCCACGCCGTACATGCACAGGAACGAAGCCTAATCCTAAAGCTACGAGGTGCGCCATCCTCTTTATTTTTCATTCTCTTGTATTCATCGAAGGTTGCAGGGGAGTACCGCAGATTTGGCACGCGATGTGTGCGGCCCAATTTGGTTGGGTGCGAGAGGACGTCCCGTCCCGCGCCCATTCCGGACTGGCTGTGAGCGGCGGCAAGTTGATGCGAAACGTTGGCGCACACACAGGTGTGCGGTGATTTCACCGACCCCAGGGTAGTCTGATTCACACAAATAAATTGATTCCTTCAATTTGAGTGCTTCTTTAGTAGCTGGGTTGATGCTGCGATGATTTGGTTGAGCCATGAATGTTCAGTCTGTGGCCGAAGGACGGCGAACGACATGATTGAGTGAATGTAAGAGCCGTGAACGATGCCTCTGAAACTGAGCAAAACTTTTGGTCAATATCTAGTAATGGGCAACAATAATGTTTCAAAGTTGAGTTCAAGTATGTATGAAGTACTCCAAGACGAAACCAGAAGTTCGTAGAGCTATATACAGATCGCAGTCCCTTGAAATCTTGATTTCCTCGAGTCGGAGTAGAACGAGAGTCAGTTATGCTGGAAATATGAGAGAGGGTATAACTTCCTACTAGAATATGGTGAGGCCAAGTCTTGGACGGTTGAATCTTGACCAGAGTAATAGAAAGAGCATGTTGAACGGATCTTGAGTAAAGGACAATACAAATCTGAGGGCAATAGAGGCCTGGCAATGAATCTATGCACCAGAATCAGAGGGCTATTGAGCTGTTGAAGAGGGTCGGTGGTTTCGTCTCGAATGTCTTGATGAACAAGATGGTGAGGCGAACGTACCCGATTTTCGTCGGACCAAAGGAACGATTTCAGTGTCGTACGGCCTTGAATCAACCTGGCGGTACTGAGCATTGATCTCGTCTTTGAGTCAGTATGTGGCCCGGGCCGAAGACTCGATAAGAAGTTGAAATTGGCATATAAAATCACGGCATATCCGAAAGAACCGATTTCGTGGTACAATCTTTCTGTCCCTTGCATTCACGATCCGGTTCTGTCCGCGATTTGTATCTTGCTCCTCTGCTGACCTTGTTCTATTGCTGATCTCTATTCCTCCAAAAATGTTGTCGTCGTACTGAAGAAAGTAAAGCCGGTTTGGTCCCAAATTTGTCGCTCTCCGTTGGTCACTGGAAAAGCAAACATTCACTCTGTCCTGGTGTTACATCCTCCGAGTTCAGGCTATGTACCCGCTTGACGCGTCGGTACACGTGATCGCTCGTGGCTCGCGAACCCGGACAGCTTCCCGATATGGGTTTGATCAGTGATTTGATCAATGATCGCTCAGCCCAAGCACGCCAAGCGTAAATTTCTCGGAGTGAGCGCCTGTCCTATTTGGACTCCGCCCGACTTTCAGGTCCCCGCTTCTTGAAAACTAAATTCGGCTCCTCGAGACGTCTCTGTTTCTATTTACAATCCATGTACATCGCCGACGTGAGAATCGATTCTGAATGGCGAATCGCGATGTACGGTCGCACAAACCCGAGGCCCGGACGTTTTTCCGACATTTCACCGCCATTCAGCCTGCTCCGAGTCCGATGCTTGTTATTCAATTTGACACCATGCGTGTGTGTGAGACATCGATTCGTCGTCGACCCTACCGATGTTGAACTAACACACAGTCTCCCCCATCGGAACCGTCCCAGTTCTTCCATTTCTTCTCTCGATTGCCGCGAGTCGTCGCGTTGATCCTCAACTTCAGGCACTTCCCATTGCCCAGAGGCCAGCGAGTCGGGGGGTCGGAGGAGAAGGAGGATATATTATACTGACCCGGAACCACAAGGAACAGCCAGTTCACCACATACGACTCGGACATTGTATCTTATGCGGGCCAAAAGTTACACACCATACATAGAGCAAATGTACTACCGAGAGGGGCGGAAAGTCTAGGCACTCAAGTTCCTGGCCTGGCTCGGGGGTTGCCGGCAAAGCATCGCGAAACGTGGGCCTCGCATGGTATGTACCCTATACATACCATAAAATCTATGTTTGAGGGCCTTGCGGCACCGTGACGGTTGCGGTATATGTCTGGACGCCGTCGACGGGTGCGTGGGAAATATAACCCTTAATCACACTGTTCCTCACCTTCCTGTGTCTTCAGTCTCCCTACCCTCCTACGGCCCTGGGAGGTGGAATAAAGAATACGTGTCGTAAAGTTACGGTTCCTCTCGAGAGCGTATAGCGATACGGCGCGGGACGCCGTAACAGCCGTAATTTCTACAATACTTACTCAGCCCACCATTCTGAATTAACTTCTCTTGTCTTTTGACAGTGCGCGCGTCCGAGCCATGCTCCGATCCTCGCGCGTCCGAGCCCAGCTCCGCGATCTCCGCGCCTCCGAGCCCTGCTCCGTGATCCTCGCCTCAAACTCGCCCGTCCCCGTCCGTAGCGCTAATGGATTTCAACATCGATATCATCAGCCGTAATATTTTAATTAATTTACGGTTACGGCGCCGATCTCCAGTAGCAAGGATTACCCAAGGGGGTACGAAAAATTAGGAATGAAAATATCTTGGGCTACTTTTTATTATCGATCTCTCGGCGGGAGCTACCCAAGCTCAATTGGAAGCAAAACAAACCTTTCTGGAGCGAAAAATCAAAGGCATTGTTTTTCTACTTTGTCCGACGGCTACCCTCCCTAGCTATAGGTCTCGGCTCGAAAGGCCCGCACCCCCTTGGGATTACACTTTTGGGCGCTCCAGAAGTCAAAGTCTATATGCGTCCCGGTTTGACCAAAAATACAGTGTCTGGCCACGCCATCCTACATACGGTTCGACCAAATTTCGGCCCTCGGAGGTCCTTCTAGAAGGTCACGTAGCCTCGGCTAGCACTCCTCCGCAGAACACCGGAATGGGGTTTTTTACCGAATATGTTTATAAAGAAACCCTGAATTCAAGTCTACTCATGGCAATGGGTCTATTACGCGCTCTCCCTTTGGTTCTCCTCACTAAATGCGTGCTTTCGAGCACTATGGTCCTGCACGAGAGCATTTCTAATGTCCCGTCGGGGTTCAAAGCATCGGGTTCCCCTTCCCCCACCCAGGAGATCAAGTTGTTTATCGCACTCGTTCAGTCCAACATCACCGGGCTTACGAAGGTCGTTGATGCAGTATCTATCCCATCCAGCCCATCTTATGGACAGTACCTAACTGCTGCAGAAGTAAGCTCTACTCGTCCCATCTGCTTTGATTTGGTTTGATGCTATTCCACTAGGTCGCCCAGCACGTTAAACCTCCGGCCGATTCTGTGTCAACCGTCATGGATTGGGTCACACCCAATGTCGCATCCGTGAAACCCTTCTCCCCTGCCGGCGATATCCTGCAAGTCTCCCTCACCATAGAGCAGGCGGAAGGGCTATTCAACACAAAGTTCAGCACATACACTCATTCTGCCAATGGGCAGGAAATTATCCGAGCGTTGAACTATTATTTGCCTTCCACTGTGCAGCAGCACATTCTTTACGTTCATCCAATTATTGCGTTCACGCCTCCCCCTCAGCACCTGTCTCAGAATACCGTGCACAAGCGCAAGGCGACCCTGGATCGCAGACAGCTCGCACCTTGTGAGGATATTGTTCGCCCGGTTAGTCTAGCATGTTCATTATACTGGCTGGTCTGATTCATTCATCGACATCTAGGTATGCATCCAAGAATTCTATGGCATCCCAAACACCACAATCTCTGGCTCGCTGACCAATAGTATCGGCGTTCAGGGGTACAACTCTGCCTCGCTCGGCGTGAGACATTGTTTTCCCTTTCAAGTCTTTAAAACTCAGCGGTGAAATTCAATGCAGGAATATGCCAACAACGATGATCTTGCGGTATATGTGATCCATATTCATCACAGCGGAGTGCTTACACCCCTTTCTTAGACCTTCCTCAACGAGTTTAGGCCCGATATTGCTGGAAATACCTTTAGCGTCACCCTCTTGAACGGTGCACAGAACCTCCAGGATAATAGCGGTGGATTAGAGGGTCAAATCGATATTCAATACACCGTCGGCGTGGCTGGAAATGTGCCTACGACGTATCTCTTGGATCAGTCTAACAGCGATGCTGCGATTTCCTACATGGTTCGTGTTACCGTTGATTTTTCCTTCCATCATTGAGACTAGTACAGGATACCATAAACTGGCTTCTTTCCCAGGAAGATCCGCCGACCGTGTTCACCACGAGTTATGCAAACGAGGAGGCTGAATTGACACAGAGTGCTGCAATGTTAGCTATCCAGAATATCTGTTGTATCTTTTCTCAGCCTTTATGTGTTTATTTTTCTAGGTCTGTTTGCAATGGCTACATGCAATTGGCCGCAATCGGTACCCCACCTTCCCCTTTCTTCCGTTCTTATTCTAATCAACCACATGTTAGGTATCTCGATGATATTTGCGTCTGGCGACGGTAAGTGCCGCGATTCATTTCTTTGACGAATGTTTCGCTTCTTCCACCATAACCTTATGATCTATAAACTCTTCAATAGGAGGCGCGTCCGACAATCAACAGGGTTGTACGTCGTTTGTACCAATGTTCCCGTCTACCTGCCCTTAGTATGTGGCTGCTCAAATCCTTTTACCCGGGCATTAATGTATTCTTACAGCGTTACGTCCGTAGGAGGAACATTTTTCCAGCCACCTACAGCTTTCGCATCTTCTGCCGGCGGGTTTTCTAATTATTTCCCGGTACCGAACTACCAGGCGGCAGACACAGCAACCTATCTCGAATCCATAGGAGACGAAAATAGCGGGATGTATAACCCGAATGGACGCGGCTTCCCTGACGTGGCTTCAGAATGGGAGGTCTTTATTGTGAATGGTTCGTTCAACTAACTCATTCCCAAGTTCTGCATTTTTTTCTGACACAAGAATTTCTTTTTGTTTCACAGAAGGAGGCGTATGTGCTCTCCAAAGTCATTTTTGAGCTGTTTATTCACTTAACAATTGCAGGTCACCAGTATAGGCGGCACTAGCTGCGCCAGTCCGATTTTTGCTAGCTTCATAGCACTGGTCAATGATCGGCTTATCGCCGCTGGGAAACCTGTTCTTGGCTTCCTTAATCCCCTGCTTTATAGTACAGGGAAGGGTGGGTTGGATGATGTCACAGTTGGTAGGTGTTCTTGTATCGAGTGGAAGGGAATTGCCTCTCACTGCCTCCTTATTTTCAGGCCAAAGCTCAGGATGTTCGGGGCCCACAGGGTGCGTAAATTATCCATTTTCCTCCAGGAATGAAGCAAGTGGTCCTTTAGCGGCTGGAACGCGGAAACGGGGTGGGATCCTATCAGCGGATTAGGAACTCCAGATTTCCCCGGCATGATGGAGGCTTTGGGGATCTGAAATTGGCACGCTTTGAAGTTGCAAAGAGTTTATCTCTTCTTTCTTAACGCAGTCTACTAACTACCACACAGTTCTCTCTATTCACATAAGGCAATTTCATAGAAAGTGAATCTTGAATGGAACAGTAGCTTGAACTATTCGCTAATGCCATGAATTTTGTCATCCGAATCGTACGGGACATAAATATGCCAGAGAATTGTACATGTTAGAACTCAATGATCGCCCACATCGACATTCAAAAAGTGACCCCGTAAATTACACGGCAGGAATTAGGTGACTACAAGAGAGCCTGATGGTTGTTGAAAAGTTCCTTCGTGAACTGATACTTAGTCTCTCATGGCCAGACTTCAACAATGATCGACCTCATACCTGAAACTGATACTCTACCTGACAAGAATCATATCGTAGCTGGAACTTGAAAGGTAAACTGAAAGCAAGGAGACTAGATAGGCAGACACCGTGTGCGTCTGACCCTCGCGTTCTGATTTGTTTGAAGGCAGAGACTTCAGCATATGTAGTTCTCGCTGGGCGAAGTTTATTTAATTCTGAATTCCCCCAGGGAACATGAAGAAAAATCCGCTCCTTTCTCATTCTCGAGCACGACCTAATAAGCGAGGCACGATGTAATGTTTTATTGCATAATATGGACGAAGACCAGGTAATCAACACGGTAACTAGCAGACTAGCATCGACCCAACGTAGTGAACAATACGCAAATCATAAACTTTGCTCTCGCAGCACTAGCTGATATGTAAAAGTCACGAATTAGTTGAGGTCGGCACGCTGCTGATGCTGGTCGGCGGCGGTGCTTCTGGCAAGCACTGGTAGTAGAATGGATCGAGTTCCGTGCAAACGGTGCCCGAAACACAGGCTGCCCAAGAAAGAAAATTGGTGTCAGTGGACTTGGAGAATGTGGGTGATTGCAATCAAACAGACTGGTGGTTCCCGTGTAATCTATCCCTCCACATTGTCCCAGATAGGGGGGGATCTGTCCCGCCGCCAACGCGATCGACAAAGCCAAAATCAGCAGCGTTGAGCGTATCATTTTTGCACGAGAGCCTACACCATCCACATTCCACCCTTTATACGTTTGGTTCAACGATCATCAGGTGCACAAAATTAGCCCAGTACCGCAGACCGGACTATTTTCGCTGAACCATCGGCTACGTATATTACATGGGTGTGAGCACGAGGATCCTTGGAGGATAGAAATCGACATGGAATAGGATAAACTTTTGGCTGGAGTCCCATGGCCAGTTTGAACATGGAAGCAAGGTATACTTTCCCATCCCTCCTTATTCCCTTCCTCCTGACCCCACGAATTTCTAGCGATGCGACGTTAGCATTGAAAGAACAAATTTTATTGTCCAAATAAATTTGCTACTCGGATGAAAATTTCGGCTTCATCTCCAAATCGTGCCTTGGAGGCTCACGGTGCCGGCTCAATCCCAATGACCTGTGGTGTGGTTGCCAAGCCAAGACGACGGAGAACCGAAGGCCGGTACATTACGGTCCCGAGAATGTGCCGTGTTTCAGCACAAGCGCGGCACATGCCCAACAAATGTGCCGACCTTCACCCGATGTGCCGTGTGTTCAGTGGAATATGCCGTACTTGAAATGTATGTATGTTACGAGTTTCGTTAATCCCGCTGCGAGAGTCGAGGATCGGCCCGGTGCAAGCTTTATGTATCAAGAGAAATAAGTTGATTGCATTCCATTGCGAAAGTGATATATATTAGTATGAGTACATAATTAGCTAGCTAGTTCTTGGATGGAGGTAGGAAATATTTTGGATGGATCTCATTTGTATGGCCTTGAACTTGGCGCTGATGGGGCGAGGTGGGTTGTGAACCATCTCTTCGATTGTGTCTCTTTCCATGATATACTGCCTGCAATATTCGAGATACTAAGTCTAATCCAACCATTTTGTTTTTCTTTGTAATGGCCCAGATTAAACGGAAATGATTGTTCGTAAACCAGTACAAGTGGCTTCGTGGCCCAGCATCCTCTCTCGCCATGGTTTTGTGGTCGAGAGGATCCAACAGTCAGGCCGCCTATAAAGATCTTCAAGAAGATAATTTTGCACTGGTAGAAGAGCATCTGTACAACAAACGAGGTACGGGTTGGATATGTTGTGATATCTGTTTGAAAGAAAGAGACTACAAAGATCCAGCGGCCTGCTTAATGCAAGCTGCCCGCGAAGTGACAGATTCAAGGTGCTGATGAAGGATTGAGTTCTAGGACCTGGATTTGACTTGATACTCCCTCGTAGATGACAGACACTTCAACGGATTATTCTACTGAGAAACCCGGCTTTCAATGAAAATGTTATATACCGAGCTGGGATGGACCTGAAGAGTAATGGCCGAAGGTCCGGAGGGTCCGGAACGTATACAAAGGAGGATCACAACACCACAGGGGGTCAAGGGTGAGTGACTACCCTAACCAGCAGGTATCCGATAGAGGAAGACAAGTCGGAGTACCAGAGGGAACCGGAGAGTATGGAGACGACTCAGTGCAAGGGAAGTGAACCAAGCAACGTCAATTATCAATCTGACGTACAGGACATATTAAAGATGTATTTATACTAAGTAGCTAATTGTTTTCCATATAAGGAAGGAGAGTGGTTCTTAACAATAAGACAAGTCAGAAGGACTGATGAGAAGTCGTATGACAATAAGACGGAAAGACGGAAAGGCGGATAAACGGGAAACGCTCAGTAATCCTTCATTGGGTAAAAACCCGATGATACCGGATGGTTCAGAGGCTCCGGTAATATACCGGAGCCTCGGAGCCTACCGGAACTACCGGAAGGTCAACGAGAGGGTTGGGGATGTTGCATGGATATAACAGAAAACCCCACTTTTCAGAGAAACCTTTGAAACATCTAATCGAAAGCCCTCGGACATCACTGATGGATGCCGGGCGGAGTTTCAACCCGCCGGTCGGATCAACCCAATGTACTGAGAGCATGTCGTGAGTCCCTGGTTGCATTGTCCAGCACACCGAATGCACGGATTACATTCAATGGAATGGTCCCAGATGTACTCTGCAGGTCCAGGTGTGATAGCGGCAGTTCTTGTGAACAGGCTTCAATGTAATTCTGTGTGCGTGACTTGACAAGATTGCTTTCAACATCTATGCGAATCATGGAAGATCTCGGTTGCTCCTGCTAGATGAAGGCCTGGATGTCCATATGCTGTATACTTCTGTCTGATTCCTTAATTACCTTGTGGCTGGCCCTTTCCAGCTCAACCAGGCTGACAGAAGTCTGGTAAAAATGTTCCTCTACCGGGAATGACTAATTCCGGAAAAGGTTGACAGTGGGTGTTGGGAGCTGAGCAAACACGCAGATCCAGTCCGTGTTTGCTTCAGCCCCTCCTGCCAAAAAGTCCTAGGAACTTACAAATGCACCTTCTGTAGGCAGGAAGGACACAACCAGACGAAGTGCCCTCTCTGGTTGTGGTTCATCGTGTTGCAGCATTGTCAAAATGTTGTTCGATTTATTCAACTTCATCTAGCTAAGCAATTATAAGGCACAATAAATCTATGTAGATACAATTTCACAAAATAAAAGGCATGAAAATCTGTCTGTGAGGACTTGGTCATGGGTATCGGCGGCTGAGGAGAAAGATCAAGTGACCGCGTGCCGCACTGCCGCGTCGGCACGCGCCCGGCCATCTGGCCGCGGAGAACCCTTGATATCCGGGTTTCCAAATAAGACCAAGTTTTTGATGGGGATTTCCATTGAAAGCCGGGTTCCTCAGTAGAATAATCCCACTTCAACAACTGATCCTTGCACCTCAGTTGAATTGAGAGCTTAAGGAACAATATTAGACTTGTCATTTTGTTTTTTTTGATAGGACTCACCCCCAATTGAGATTGGACACCTCTTTATCAAGAGCTTCTGGAGGGTCCAGCTGCTCTCGGAAGCCGTAGGGGAAGTCGTAGGCTCGCCACCGAGGTTGTAGGACTGCTTTAGGGTGCGCAGAAGAATGTGAATGCACCTGTTTATCCAAGGACTTCCACCAGAATGAACGTGTACATCCACTGGAGAGACTGGGATATAGGAGACATCTACTGCGTCAACGCAAATTTTTCCTTTTATCCCTTCCTCCCGTGTTAGTATTCTGTTCTTGAGATGAATTGAACCCGACAGTATCACCACTCGGCTCTTCCTGAGCCCTTCCAACTAAGGTCAATAGTTGATTTGTACAAAAATAGAGACCTATGTCACTCGTATATACGCCCATTCGAACCATATTTGGACCGTGAGAATTCGGCTGAATCGGCCAGCCAGTATGTTACGAATCCGGCGTTTCGGGCCCTCCAGCAACCCCCGGTCCCTTTTTCCGGAACCGAATGTCAAATACTATTGGATGATTGACCACATCACGAAAACCGGGAAAGAATTGCGATGCTTTGCATACCCTTGTAAACGTCCCAATCGGGAAAATCCATTATAAAGCATCACCAAGCATATGAGATTCCGCATGCGCATAGATCGAACCTCGGATATTACAAACCTCACCAGCTTGGTGGTGTTTACCAAACGCCACCGAGCTGGTGAGGGTTTACCTACCACTGCATACCTTTGTATTGCATCGTCTCGATGCTGGACGCTACCGTCAGCCAGGCCTATTGCCGTCCAAATCTTTCAGAATCACACAAAGATGTAATAAGAAAACAATGATATTGAGCTACATAAAATAAACGAGACGGAGAAGCTGGTGACCACAGCCAGAGTAAAAAAGACTCAAGGCCAAGGTGGAAAACCAAGACAACCCCGGAAATTGCGTGGAAATGTCTTTTTGAGGAAACACAGTGCTTGAGGGAAACAACCAGGCGGCCTTGTGCCTTGAGGGTATGGCGAGCAACGTGGTTCGGAAACATTCAGCGCGAGAAGCTATTGAAGTTGGTCTTGGGACACATGCACGAATGCGGCTTGAAACTTGAGAATGCGGCGTTCAGGGCAGGATACCGATATTGGACTTGACATTTTGAAATGGCTTGATTGCCGCTTGCGACGAAGCAACGATGAAGGGCATTATTTCAGTTAAGTACTTGAGGTTACTTGAGGAGACAAGCGGGGACAATGATTCAAGTCGAGAGACTTGAAGACGAAACGAGACATGAAGTCGAGACCGTCGAGGCGGCCGCATGATACATTGATAGCCCCGGGGGCAGCTGGAGCGGCCATCCAGAAACGTACTTGAGTTGTGGTCATTTCTTGCAAGATTTGCGAAGGTGAGGAACAAACGACGGCAGGGAGAGAGAGCGACGATCATGGTGGGGAAAGAAGGAGTGCCATCATTATCAACCAAATCCATCAACTAGTCATGCGGCGATTTTGACGCGCACGGACCACGTCAGCTGTCTGAAACGTTTCAGGCCCCCCGCCCGCGTTTGAAGGATCCAGATGAGGAGGGGGGAGTCAAAGGGCAAAAATGTGATCTAATTCAAGGAAGAGGGTCATTCAACGTGAAGTCTTGGGGAAGTCTGACTCAGATGAACATCAATATTTAGTAATTCACCCCCCCTCGGCCCTGGAGGTCGACATATCTTCCAAGAACAAATTAAACAACTTAGTCTAGTACCTGGGGGGTCATGAGCTTGAATCCATATCTTCTCATCTTGTATTCGGGCGACAATTATTTATTCTGCCTGTATGCTCGATGTCAGCCAAACCCACCAACATCGTGTTAGTGAAAGGCCAATCTAATGCTGAGCTGATAATACCTGGCAAACCTCCACCAAGCCGGTCTGAGGTTTGCAAGGGTCGGTGATGGGTCTGCCAAGGTATGTAGATCACCATCTGCTTGGCATGTGCTTGTTGATATCACCTGGCATCACCAGAATCTCCCACTTTTGGTGATGCACTTCATACTTACAGGATAGATATGATACGGATAGCTGCTTGATCCAATGAACATCTTGGCGAGTACAAGGCAGAAGAAACGACCCACAGGATATGAGCTGCAATTGGTGTAGTGACGTTCAGGGACAGGGAAGACACCTGAAGCGGCCGTACTTGCGCGAACCACTTTCGGCCACAGATCCTTCTATTCAGTTGGACTTACCTTTGGACGAGTGTGCGTGCATTCAAGTTGAAGATTCAATTTTGGACTGTGAATCATCCAAAGCATCTGGAGAACTAAAAACGAATAAGTGAGTATCTTTCGCATATATGCCACCGGTGAAATCTAAAACTCAATTTTGACCCTGCAGAGACCAAGCTCAGCTTACCCGGGCCGAACGCAAACCCGTGATCTGGAGAACAATGATCGATGACCGGCGAGCCGGATGCAACCGGAAAACATGGTTGACAAGAACGATATTACCTTCGTCCGGATGTCCTTCAGCACTTTCCACGGAAATCAGGACGCGGTTGACTTGCGGTTGACCAACAACAGCTGACTCGTGCAAGTATTCAGGACTATTCAAGAGCGATGGCCAGTGGGTCGGATTTGCGTGTATCAACATGAATGCCCTCTGCGGAATTGTGACCCCTATTGGGATGCTAGGCTATGGCTTCGTCTATGAGCAGCTCACCAATGGATTGGAAATCTTGTCCTCCCAGCAGATTCCTGCCAGTATAATCATCGACTCGGGTTCGACAGACTCAGGCCCCTCGAAGCTCGCCCTCGGCACAACCACCTGCCCCCGCGGTTCCTACAAGCGCGACCTCGACAAGTGCATCCAAGCCGCGAAGCAATACCGCGTCCCGCTTCTCATTGGCTCCGCGGGCGGCGATGGTAGCGACGAACATGTCCGCGAATTTCTCGACATTATCCAAGAGATTATGAGTGAACCCCAGCATGCGTACGTCCGTCCAACGTTTGGTTTTTTTTAATGCGTGTTCAACCAAGGCAAACCCGCAGATCCACGAAGCTCAAGGCCGTCGCCATCTACAGCGGCGTCCAGAGCAACGTCGTCCTCCAGAAGCTTGCAGACGGCCACATTTCCGGCTGCGGACCGTGCGTGCCTGCTCTCACCGTCGAGAATATCGAGGCAACCCCCACCATCGTCGCCCAGATCGGCCCTGAGCCGTTCTTGCAGGTGCTCGTCGCCCACCCAGACGTCGACATCGTTATCGGCGGCCGTGCGTACGATCCTGCCCCGTATGTCGCCTGGTGCGCCTTCCACGCTCTCTCAGACAAGCGCGCGTACCGTCCCGTCCTCGCCCTCGATCCCGTCGTCCTCGGCGGCTTCACCCACATGGGCAAAATCATGGAGTGCGGCGGCGTCTGCGCGACCCCCAAGAGCCACTCATCCCTCGCTACCATCTACCGCTCCGGCACCTTCGACATCCGCGCCCTCGCCCCCGGCGCTGTCTGCACGCCACTCAGCGTCGCCGCCCACACTTTGTATGAAAAGTCTCGCCCGGACCACCTCCACGGGCCCGGCGGGTACATCGACCTCACCGCCTCGACGTACGCCCAGCTCGCCGACGGCATCTCCGTCCGTGTGCAGGGCACAACTTTCCACGCCTCCCCACGCTACACCGTCAAGCTCGAGGGCGCCAAAGTCAACGGCTACCGCTCCATCTTCATCGGTTCGTTCTGCGACCCCGTCCTCTGCGCACAGCTCCCTGCGCTCCTTGAGGCGATCAAGGCGTACGTGCGGCAGCAAAATGTGGGCGTCGCCGAGAAGTGGGACCTCGGGTTCCATGTGTATGGATTGGGTGCTGAGGTGCCGCGCGACGTGGTCGTGGTAGGCGAGGCGCTGGCGGAGACGCAGGCGCTGGCGACGAGCGTCGCCTCCTCCGCGCGCGTCGCGTGTGTGCACGGGCCCTACAAGGGGCAGAAGGCGACGAGCGGGAACATGGGGTTCGGGATGGGCGGGAAGGGCGAGATCGAGATGGGACTGTGTGCGGATTTTTCGGTGTACCACCTGATGGAGCTCGAGGACGGGATGGAAGAAGCGGCAGAGGTTGGGGTGGGGAGCAGGAAGAAGCTTTTTACGTGGGAGATGGTGATGATTGGCGAGGGGAAGCGCATCCCGCCACGGGCTGCGGCCGGGACCATCGGCGCACCATCTCCGACCCTCGAGCCAGCCTCCTCCGAGGCGCCCCTGCCCTTGCCAACTGGCCGCCACACCCTCCGCGACCTCGCCTCCGTCATCCGCTCCAAAAACGCGGGGCCCTTCGAGATCACCGTCGACATCATATTCCCCTCCCCCGCCATCTTCCACCACGTGCAGACGTCCGGGGTTCTTACCCCCGCCCTCGTCGCCTCCCTATACAATATTCCCGTAAACGATTTTGTGTATTTCGGATTCTTTGAGCCGGCACTGGCGTTCAAGGTCACTCTTCCGCGGATGAGGGATGGGAGGGTTCAGCCGTCGGGCGGGTTTATGGAAGGGGATGTGCACGGGTCGCAGAAGTATGGGCCGTTGATGGATTTGGAGGTCGATTTTGGGCCGTAGCGGTTGTTTGGAATATAATTTTGTCTGCTCAGAGATTGTACGACTACACACAATCGATTCTATACTTGATAAGGACACTCGTTCCGTTCGCATTGGGGCGGGTCCTAGATGCATTGCACATCGTTGAATGAAGAGGATATGAAAGCATACCGAGGGATCGGCGAGATTTGAAAAGGGATTGGTTGGAACGGAGGATCATCGACGGTCGGCGCTGGATCGGGAGTATGAAAACACGTAGCGATTTGCTTACACGGATCGGACGGGTGCCAGATAGTACCATGAGAATGCGTACGAAATCTGTTTCACGCGCCATCCAAACTCGCAAGTCCGTCCAACATGGCTGGGTTTCTTTCCTTTTATTTTCTGGCAGCTGCCAAGAGGAAGGACGGTCTAGCGAAGCATTTTGGCAGCAATCGAGGTGTATTTGGGCAATGCCCGCCACTGGACCGAGAGTTGACCATAGTTGTTTCGTCAAGTAGCCGAGGGTGGTGTCAGTAAGGAGACTTGAGAAAAATTTGAACGAGAACAAATTAAACGTACGGCGTCAGTCGAGGTTCCTGGGTATTCAGTGGTGGGCGGCGGTGGTTGCGTATAATTGTCGCTGGCGGCTTGTATTGAAGACCCAGCCTTTCACTGATAAGTTCACCGAGTTATGTTGGGAGAACCCTGCGTACAGCAGTCACGCACAACCGAGCCGCCTTGAGTGTATTCCTCTCCATCACCGAGTCGTCAATATACAATTGTCTGATCCTCAGAAAATCGCAAGTCAAGACCGGCCTGCTCCCTTCTTTAACCTGGTCCACCACTTGGAGAATTGGGGAAGGAGGACGCGTTCGTTGGCGTCGGCATGACCATCTATAAAATGGTTTCCTTTATCGGAGAGGGTGTATAGTGAGAGATAACTTCTGACAGCGAGACACCGCAGATGTTGGCTGAAGCTCATGTGATAGAATGGGACAAGTAGTTCATACTGGGTGTCGACGAGGGCGTCGAAGAATGCGGCAACAGTGGGAAACCGGATCGCCGCAAAAGGCTCATCAGGCGGTTCAGGGTTGAGAGGCGTGCGCGACGCGTCGGTGATGTCGAAGTGGAACATGGATGCACGGTGCACCGGGATGCGCTCGCGCTTATTCTGGATTGACGAGATGAGTCCTAGGCGAAGAACAAGTGAATCTTAGGGTACCTCTTCCCAGGCTAGGTGAGGATCGGAGTGCTTAAGAACAAGAGTGTCCTTGGGGCTCAAAATGAAGTCGGGGTTATATATCTTCCAGTCGTGCCAATGTGAGTCAGGGCCATTTCCGTTCAGTTGTGCAAATCACATTGGCCGCGTCTGTCACTCGACCGTCCGGGACAAGGATTTGGAGATCAAAAAGGCCTGTGGCTACACGATGGACAATGGACAGCGCGTCTTCAGCCCATACGACACAGGGAATGACAGCTCGAGATTGACAGAGCCCCTAGACGCGCACGCTGCTCAGGAGGTCTGCTGGAGCTTTCGAGTGGATAACCATTCAACCATTTGTGAAGGTTGGATTTGGAATCAAGTTGGTCGAAAAGCGGACGACTTCCTAATTTAGACTATCCGGATTTGGTAGGCTCACGTGGATCGGAGTATGCCGGGCCTGGGCTGTGTCTGCGGAGCGAGCTGAACCTTGAGCTGAACATCGCCAAGTCGAATCCTTTACTGCCGTTTGCATAATTCTGCGAAACACGGGGAAAAGTTTTGCGCATCACGTGCTGAAAATCCGACGATCGCCGAGGTTCGGAATGTTCCAAACCGCCCAGATTCTCCCTCTGGTTCGTTGGAAATGTGCCCGAAATTTAAGTCATGTCTCAACAAATCGAACCCAGGCCCGTCAGCCCAATTTTGTCTCGCTGAGGCGTTGGGTTGAGTTCGGCTTGGGTTCGGCCCATCAACTTCGCGTCACGTGCCGCGCGAAACTTTTTTTCGTGTTTCACAGAATTATGCAAACGGCAGTATGTCAAACCATGTCTGGCTTGAAGGCAGTTTATTCACTTCTGCAAGGCGAACAGCCACGAAGTTTTATTGTGAACTACTCCCCCACCAAATTCATTTCCAAAGAGGCGAAGCGGGCGGGCTGCAGGACGAGCATGTATCCTATAAGACGCCGCTAGCCTATTTCAAGGTGGGTGGCTTCAATCCTCTCGAGACGAACGCTAAACTGAGGTCCCGTAGCTGAGTAATCTTGCGCGCGATCTGCTTCCAAGCCTGGGGCAGACTCGCTTTTGGATGCAGTCGAAGATATCTTCGGCGACAAAGTAGGGGGTGAAGATTTTATGAAGCAACATTGGCCGCATGGAGGCGACACTACACTACCGAATATTGAATTTGATCTGCTAATAGTCCCGGAGGAAGGTGTGTGCATTTTCAATAACTACGACGTTCTCAAGCTCTGACCTCACGCCCTCAGTTGTAAACGGTTTGTTTTTTCGGTACGAGCCGTTGGTGCCATGCTAACTTGGACTGTAGCCCTCACGGCGATCGCCTCTCTTCCTTCAGATCTCAAGCCGCGTTATCTTGGGGCTACAGGTGCGATACTTTCTTACGGTTTGTTCGAAGCGGGCCGGTTGCTCAAGTTTTATGTAGCCTGACAGACGTTTGCTAGGACCATATCGTCGACCCTGCCGACACCCTCCACATGTGCCTCCGACCCAAGGCAGCTCTTTGAGTTTACCGCGACGCTTGCTGGGCGGCCCTTCCGTTGTGGTCCGCCAACCTCCATCTTTGATACCCATCTCGCCGGCCTCGCCGACGCCCTCCGGAACCTTGAACACTGTGTCGCCCACCCAAGTACTTCAATGATCCAGTGGGCATGCAAATTCTTTCGGGCGGCAATCAACTTCTACCAAGATGACAATCTCATGGAAACCGAAATCCGCCCCCTCCTCGATGAGATTCTCAAAGACGGAAAATGGCAGAAACTATTTACAGGAGGAAAGCCTGAGGCTCATGGCCCGGGATGGCTTTACGAATCCAAGAAGCAAAAGGGCATTGGAGGTGACCCAGAGGTGCAGAGCATCGCCAATTTCCAAAAGCTTCTGGCATCGGATGGGAGCACTATGGTTCACCCGCTGCTTTACTTTTCTGCACGCTTTTAATCTGACTAGTGCTTCAGTATGGTGAACTGCGAGATCAAAGCCGCCTACCGACGATATTGATCAGCCAAGCCGGTTCTCAGCTTGACATCGCGGTTGGCGTCTTCGCCCAGGTGCTACTGGTCGACCATCTGTTCAGCATCAATCTCCGCGACGGCCACGACCTTGAGGCGCAAATCCTAACGCTTGCCCGACTAGCAACATGTCTGAGCCTTACTGGGCAAGATCTGCATCACTATTACCAGCAGGAAATCGCTCTTCGGGCGGTGGCGCCAGTATCCTCAACCTTTACCTCCTCCCTTCATCTCCCGGCTCCGGCCTCTGCACACTCCCTTCATACCGCTCCTCTCGGTCTCAATTTTTTATATAAGCTCTCAAGGGTTACTGGATTACCCGTGGACCTCCACGACGAGACGGACCGAGTCGCAAATACGCGTCACGCCATATTTGTCGCCTTGGGTACAGGAGAGAACGACATCCGTGTGAGGAGGTTGTCGTCAAGTTCACGAAATCATATAATCTGGAAGCACACCAAATGCTAGCCACCGAGGGACTGGCGCCAAACCTGTACTATCACACGGCCGTTCGCGGAGGCCTGACCATGTTGGTCATGGAGAAGATTGATGGATCCACTGCTTTTCGTTGGCTGTCCAACAAACAAGCTGACACCCGCCTTCCTCTCTCCGTATACACCGATGTGAAGAGGGCAATCGATCGCCTCCATTCGCTTGGCTTCGTGTTTGGTGACTTGCGACTGCCGAACATCATGATACGAAACGGCGGTGGCGAAGCTCACGCATTACTCATCGACTTCGATTGGACCGCGCCGGAGGGTGTTGGCCGCTACCCTGCCACCATCTCAACTTCCAGGGAATGGGCGCCAGGAGTTGAACCGAATGGGTTGATGGACAAAGGACATGATTTGTTCCCCCTTGATTTGTTGCATAAAAATTGTACAAAGTAACTGGACGTCTATTGGCTCGTCCGAAATCCGGATTGTTTAGTTTGAATAGCTTCTCCTTATGAGCTTGATTTACGAGGTATGAGGTGCCATGGTTCGCCGTTTTTGGATACGCCACGCTTGAGTTCAACTCTGGCTGCAGCGACACGGGCAAAGCCCTAATTTCCCACTCGCGCGCAGAAGAGTCAACAGCTCTCAACGCTCGTGTCGGCTCGGTGAGTCCTAGTTTCTTCTCTCTGTGCTGGCGTTCGTGGGCTGCAATTGCTCTTGCTCGCCCTCAATTGTGTGTGTGGAGTCAGATTCCAGCCGAAAAAAAAACGCCAGTGCTGATTAGATTGCCACCCACCTTGCTGAGTCCTGACGCTTCCATGGGTAGTTCCTCGCGTTGGCATCCTTTTTAAAAAAGTTTCAATTAGTGCGAAATGCAGCATGGGCAAAGTACTCTGCCACCAGCCTGAGCATTGCTGACACGTTTATCTGCTTTTTGGCGCTCCAATGCCTAACCTATTCGTTGTTCCGGGCGTGGATCTGCGCTAGTACATTCAATATCCTCATGAAGGCATAATTGTTGGGTTTCGTGTCTCCTGGGTTTCATCCCTTAGATTTTCTGTAATAGTTTCCTCAAGCTCAAGATCCACCACCCCTATCCAACCCCGGCGATCCTCACTATCCGGTGGATTTACTTCCGCAAATCCGAGTCCGCCACCCCAAGGCCTTCTGAGGACCTTCAAGATCGTGTATTCAACGAAGTTTGAAGGTACGCCCACCAAACCTGACCGCGCAACCGCGCAAACCACCATCTTTCGGATTTCCACTCATACACATGGCTCTGACACGGCGTCGGATTGCGTCCATGCACCGGGGGCATTTCCTGGCACATAATGTGGAACTTCGGAGCAGAACGCGCACCGTGGGAAATTGTGACCTCACGCGTCTCAATTGTGACTCCGCGCGTTTTCCTCCCTCTTCCATCCACCACGTCTCCGTCCCTTGCATCCCTATGGCACCATCCCAGAAGCCAAACAAGTCCACCGGAAGCGACATCAGGTCGTTTTTTGGTGGCTCCGGCAGCCAAAAACTCCGTCCAACTTCACCAGCAGCACAGGTGAGTACTGGACGTTTCTGCGCGAGCCACTCGCAATAATGCTATCGAATGTTCTTAGCCTGTGCCGGAGAAGAAACCTGTTATTGAAATCAGTGCGTATCATTGCTCGGGAACTTATTTTCTGGCTCATTTGCCCCCTAGGTGACGATGAGGATATGTGTGTGAATACGTACCGGTATTGACTCGATCTAAAGATTCTTTAGGCCTTCCGTGAAAAATGCTTCACCGTGCGTTGCCGCGGGCGTTTTCCCGGGTCTTTACTCACTTATTTAGGTCGAAACCAACGCCACGCGCATCGGTACTGTATCAGTCCTCGGTTGCGCACCGATTTATGAACTACGTCTGTTTACAGCTCCCTTCCGCACTTCAGAACAAGCCAAAACCTGCTGTGGCTCCTCGTAAATCCGTGCGTTCTTTCTGGCCGCAGCACAGCGCCCCGCTGATTTATCTCTAGGTTGGCGCCATTGTGGCGCCGATGGACGTGGACAGCGACGACGAGCCCGTGATCAAGAAACGCAAGGTCGCGTCCGCGTTGTTGTCGAGCGACGAGGACGACACGCCGCCGAAGAAGAAGAAGATCGCGCGCAAGGCCACGATTCTGTCCAGCGACGACGATGACGAGCCGCCGAAGAAGCCGGTGGCGAGCGGGAGCAAGCCGAAGCCGAAGCCGCGGTTGTCCAAGTCCAAGAAGGACGACGATTTCATCGCGAGCTCCGATGACGAGGAGCCGGCACCCAAGAAAAGCGCCCCGAAGCCGAAGGCGGGGCCGTCCAAAGCGGCTGAGAAAAGGCCCGCACCTAACGGGAAAAGCAAGGAGGAGCCCTCGAAGAACAAATTCAAGTGCGTGCATCCTGCTGTCTTTCTCGCATTGTGTAAACTCCAAGCAGCTGGGCAGCCGCCAGGGCCGCCAAGCTCGCCGGCCCCGCAGCCCCTGGTTCCAAGGCCGTCCCCGACGGCGCGCCCGACTGTCTCGCTGGCCTCTCGTTCGTCTTCACTGGCGAACTGAGCAGCTTCTCGCGCGACGAGTCTGTCGACATCGCTAAGCGCTTCGGCGGGTGCGTCTTTTCCTTCCCCGTGCGCTCCAACTAACGAACCCGCCGCAGCCGCGTCGTCGGGCAGCCGTCGGGCAAGACGGATTACGTCGTACTGGGTGACAATGCGGGGCCCTCGAAGCTCGCGGCGATCAAGAAGCACGGGCTGGCGACGCTCAACGAGGACGAGTTTCTGAACCTGATTGTGACGCGTAAGGGGACCGGTAAGCTCGACGAGAAGACGCTCAAGAAGATGGAGAAGGAGAAGGAGGCGATCCAAACGGCGGCGAAGGAGATGGAGAAGCGCGAGAGGAAGGCGGCGAAGGATACGAGGTGTGTTGAGCGCCGTGTCCTTTCTTTCGTTGAACATCCGCCAGCTCCAAGGCGATCGACCCCTCGTCACAGCTCTGGACGACGCGCTATGCGCCGCAGAACATCAAGGAGATCTGCGGCAACAAGCTGCAGGTCGAGAAGCTGCAGCAATGGCTCAAGGACTGGTTCGTCTTCTCTGCTTTAATTTCTTTCAAATCTCACATACATTCGTGCAGGCCCAACAGCCTCAAGTCCGGGTTTAAGAAGCCGGGCAAGAACGGCATGAATGTCTTCCGCGCCGTCTTGATTACGGGCCCGCCTGGAATCGGGAAGACGACGAGCGCGCATATGGTTGCGAAGCTCGAGGGGTTCACCCCGATCGAGCTGAACGCGAGCGATGCGCGCAGTAAGAAGCTCGTCGAGGTGAGTCATGGCGTTCGTGGATATTGCGCACGCTGACGCTGTGGGCAGAACGGTATGAATGTAAACAACACTTCGCTCGACGGGTACATTGCTGGGGGTCGTGTAGGTTGTTTTCCCTTCACTTGTTGCAGTCCTTGATGCGCTCGCAGGAAAAAGACGGTGTAACGATTACTGACCGAACCGTACTCATCATGGACGAGGTGGATGGTATGTCGTCGGGTGATCGCGGGGGTGTCGGCGCGCTGAACGCAATAATTAAAAAGAGCAAGGTATCCATTCTAGTCACTCTCTTCTGCTCTCGCTAATGGAAGACAAGGTCCCCATCATCTGCATTGCGAACGACCGCGGGGCGCAGAAGTTGAAGCCGCTGATTGCGACAACGTTCAATATGCCGTTTTCGAGGTGAGTTTTGCTCGATGAGCCGTGGACAATTACTTACTCGTCGCCGTAGACCGTCGGCGCAGATGATTCGCTCGAGGCTCTTGACAATTGCCTTTAAGTGCGTATGGGCGCCTCTTCTCCACAACCTTCTAACAGCGCCCTCAGAGAGAAGATGAAGGTGCCGGCGAATGTTCTCGACCAGCTGGTACAGAGTTCGCAGTCGGACATTCGACAGGTCCTGAATATGCTGTCCACTTGGCGGTTGTCGAGCGACACGATGGATTTTGACGAAGGCAAGACGCTGTGAGTATTCCATTTTGTCCAGGTTGTTCGCGCCGCTTATATTTCATTCGCGGTGTAGTGCGCAGATGAACCAGAAATACACCATCATGAGCCCGTTTGACATCACGAACAAAATGCTCGGTCCATACCTGTTCTCGGCAACCGCGCGCGAGTCTCTGGGCGACAAAATGGAATATTACTTTCAGGACCATTCGTTTATGCCCTTGTTCATGCAGGTGCACGGATTTTGTCTTCGATTTCGTTGGCCGCGGACTGATTCGCGGGCGCAGGAGAACTACCTCAAGACGGAGCCTTCTTCGCTGCGCAACTACGACGGGCCGATGCGCCAACTCAAGTCGCTCGAACTGATGGACAAGGCGGCGTCGTCAATCTCGGACGGGGATCTTGTCGATGCGCTGATACACGGGTCGGTATTCTTTTCCCTTTCAATCCTTACCTCGTTTCTAAGACATGGACCCGTAGGCCCGAGCAGCACTGGGCGCTGATGCCGCTGCACGCGGTGTGCTCGACGGTGCGCCCCGCGTCCTTCCGGTACGGCATGGGCGGGCACTACGGTAGCGATAACGCGTTCTCGTTCCCGCAGTGAGTGCCACGCTGCAGTATGATACGAAACGGAGGCGCTGAATCGGATTGGTTCTCCAGGTGGCTCGGGCAGAACTCGAAACAGACGAAACTCAGCCGCCAGCTGGGCGACGTGCAGATCCGCATGCGGCTGAAGGTCTCGGGCGACAAGTCCGAGATACGCCAGTCATACCTCCCCGCGCTGTTCCCGCACATCGTGCGCCCGCTCATGGACGTCGGCGCGGTCAGTCTTCCTCTCATTTCAATCCATCGTTCCTTTTTGCTGATTCGTTTGCAGAGCGCCGTCCCGGAGGTGATCGAGAAGATGGACGAGTACTACCTGAGCAAGGAGGACTGGGACACGATCGTTGAGCTGGGCGTGGACCAGCAGAAGGACGACCTCGTGCTGAAGAAGATATCGGCCGCGACCAAGACGAATCTGACGAAGAAGTACAACGCGTCGGAGCACCCGATCCCGTTCTACAAGGCGACGGACCTCGGGAAGGTGCCCAAGAAGCTCCCCGGGGGGCCTGCACCGGATATCGAGGACGCGTTTGATGTGAGTGCCGCTGGTGTTTTCCGGTAGTTTACTCACGCGTTCATCCGCTCGCCCCGCAGATGGACGAGCCTGTCGAGGAGGCGTCGGATGACGACAAGGGGAAAGATGGAGACGATATCAGCAAGAACAAGCTCATCAAGGCGCCCAAGAAGAAGGCGGCGCCGAAGGAGAAGGCGCCGAAGAAGGAGAAGGGAGGGAATAAGTGACAGGACTAGTGTGTTAAGTTTTCTTGTACATACGCATATCGTGTATTATACTCCTTGCATTAATCTGTTTTGTGCGCACCCACTATGCCTTTCAGGCGCTACGCGCACCCTCCCGTACCCTCGCGCACTTGCCTGTCCGATTTCTCGATTCTCGAAAGTATCGGATTGATCGGCCGGCGACATCCTCAAGTCCCGACGCTGAACGACTGTGCAGACTCGAACCGCAACTCGAGGGTGGACGTCCCTGGCATTTTAGATCAGTCTCGAGAGCGTCAGTAAACTGTCATCCTACATAGAAATGCGAATGCATTGACGATTAAAATGTCTACACATCCTCCTCGTCCTCACCGGTCCCCAGCGTCATCTCGTCAAAGCCCTCGAGCAACTCGTCCAATTTGACCTCGGGGAAGTCCGCTTCTTCCTCCTCCTCGTCTTCTGGTTCTGCAACGTCAACCACGCGCTCTGGCGGCGCCTCTTCCACGACATCCACATCCATCGCAAACTGCGCCTTCTTCCTGCTCCCCTTGCCGCCGCTCGCGCGCCCCTCCCCGGGCGGCGGGCCCATGCGCGCGTCCCCCTCTGGTGCCTTGTACAAATTGACCGCGCCGCGCATCTCGGGGTCCTCCTCGAGCTCGCGCAAGAACATCTCGTAGTCCTCTTCGACCTTGCGCTGGTCGCGTCCGCCCATGCGCCCCACAACGCCGCGCCCGCCGCCCGTCTCGCCTTCCTCGCCCGCCTCCTTTCCAATGCTCCGCAGCCGCCAGCTCCGTGCCTTGCTCTTCTTCCGCCGGTTCGGGTACGCCTTCTTCACGAGCACGATGTCTGGCAGACGGTCCGCGGGCAGGCCCGCGTAGTCCTCCGAGTTGAAGTTGGCGTTGGTGAGGTGGTAGCCGAGCGCGGTGTCGCCTGGCTGGAGGATCGCGCCGAGGTGCGTGCGCGTGTGGTAGATCTGCGCCGCACGTCCAGCGCCCGTGCCGTCGTAGTCCATCATCGCGTCCTCGTCCGCGTTGTGCGCGCGGAAGGCGCCCGCGAGCGCGACCTGCGCGTCCGCTAGCACGTACTTTCCGCGCGCGCGCCCGTCGGGCTCAACGTCGAGCACCGTGAACTCGACCAGATCGGAAACCGTCGCGAGGCTCTCAAAAGGGGTGCGCCAGTACGCCGCAGAGGAGATGTCCGCCGCCTGCAGGGTCGTGGGGTCGAGCAGCTGCAGCGAGTTGCCAACGCGGGCGCAGATGGCGAGCGGGTTGATGTTGCTCATCTGCCGTGCTTGCTTGGGCGGTATGCAGACCAGGTCGTCCTTGCAGATTGGCGTGATCTCAACCGAATAGGTGAATTTGTAGTTGGCCGTGTTGGTGTGCGTATCCGAGGACAGAAGTTGCTCAGACGACTTTGACCTGAACAGAGTGTCATTAAAAAAAATTCAGAGAACAGTTAGCTTACCTGACAGGGACGACGCTGGACAAGAATTCCACCATCTTGATCGCGTGGCTCCGCTGGCTGTAAAAGAAATCGAGCCCGTCCTTGACCTCTTTCACGGCGATCGTATCTTTTTGCGCGCCGTGCTTGAGGATGAGCTGTTCGAGGAACAGGAACGTCCGCTTGTGGGGCACTTTCTGGCGCACTTGCACGAGCGCCTTCCACGTATTCTTTGCGGCGAGCTTCGCGCAGTCTGGACATTGGCCGTGCTGCACGAGGTACTCGAGCTCGAAGGTTTGCTCCAGGATCGTGTTCGTTAGTACCTGAGCAGGATAAACGATTACCGAATGAATTTAGCATAGGCGACGCACCTCTTTCTGAATGGTCATCGATACACGCAGCCGCTTTGAATGTGGCTCCGTCCAGATGAAGTGTGCCTCTGTCAGGCGGACTTTATTGAGGCCCTTGAGCTTTTTGAGGCATATTGAGAGTAGCTCGGACGATTCGGGGCGCGCAAGCGTCCATGTTTGGGGTGGCGATAGGAAGCGCTCGCAATTGCGGCAGAACGAAACAGATGCTGAAGAAAAAACTGTCAGGCAGTACGCGGAGACAATACAGATGAGACGCACCTTGCTTCGGGATGCCCTCTGTAATATCGACGCTACCTCCAGCGCAGTTTATAAGCAATCTGTGCGAATTGTCCGCGAAACGACTCACGAATTTCGGAGGCACGCTACACAGAGATTGGCCGAGTTAGGGATAATAGGGGTGCCTTGAGACAGTTTATGAGGGTTCTAGGGCGATTCCAAGGACGAATGAGACGTACCACAGTCGGCACAGAGAATTTGGTGCACGGCTGGACCTGGGATGAATTCCATACCGATCGCGGGGATTTTTTGAGGGGAAATAGGACGGGCAGTCGAACTTATATGGCCGCTCGCTGACTTGTGGCTGACTGAGCAAAGGGCCAAGTTTTCGCTTTGGTCAGCGTCGCGGAGACGGAGCCGAGCGCAGAAAAAGTTGGGAATCACGCGTCTGTCCCGCGACACCGGCCCGGATTACCGTCGCATTTCTTTCCTGAACTCGCATCTCATGATTCATCTCTTTTTCTCTTCGGTTATGGCTGAATTCATGAGTGAGGTGTTCAAATCGGTACCTTCGTTTTGTATTGTTTGTGTATCGAATACAGAGTGCAGGTCTCCAAGGCAATTCAGTATCCACTGGTTTGAATAACACAGCTGAAGAACGGTGCGACCGAGGTACAAGATTTCAACCGAACCCTATAGCGGCCCTTGCACTGCAGGCAATAACATCACACCGAACACTAGCGAACTCTGCCTCAACCCCCAGCGCGAGGAAGGGGCCGGACGACGACGACGAGGGGGACGTCAAATTTATGTGATGCGGAGAAACGTGGATGCGAACCGTTTTGTCGCCTGCATTACGCAGGTACGATGACTAGTGTTCACTCAACCGATTACGCAGACGGGATGACTAGTGTTCACGGATGTTCACGGATCTATAGACTTCTAAAGGTGTGCTAACTTCCCCCACGGTTCCGTCGATTATGCAGGCACGATGACTAGTGTTCACAGATCTATTCTTAACGAATGTCTTCAGAAGAGGCTGTAACCGAGGTCTTTTAGAAGACTAAAAAACCCCGGACTGAGGAGCGCATTCACGATTCCCCTTCCTTTGCTTGTGTTTCCCAATTCTGCATGTCTGCACGTTCTCAAAAGACACCGACGATTCAGCCATATGAGGTGTATGCTGAGTACCCGCCCAAGGCAGACTCAAGAATTGTGGAGTTAGTGCTCGAGGTATACGACCCGCCGAGCATCCCGCGGACCCCGAGCCCGACCCGTAGCGAGCAGAAGCTTTTGACTGGCCAAAGCAACAGGCAAACTATCAAGGAGAACATCCGTACGTCTCTTGTGTTATTACTGCCTCAGTGGACTGATGCGAACTGCTTCAGGGTATCTCGCAATCTTACTTCTTGCTCTCTCTCCGGTGATCGTCATCCTCCTCCTCCATACGCAAATCGTCGACGCGCTTCACCCGGAGTTGGACTGGTTGAACAACACCAAGTATGCGTTCCTCATCCCTGCTGCACTCCTGATAATCGTCTCGTTTCCTCCTGTGAGTTGGTCAACACTTGATCCCAATGTCTGAAGCTCAGGTATCCCAGTTATTCGGCCACGAGCTCATCAACATTCTCTGCGGCGTCGCGTTCAGCTTCCCGAGGGCATTTGGGATTATTGCCGGTATGCCGGACTGAATCCTCCTTCCCATTGTCCTTGACTGATTATCTTTCGCAGTGGGTTCCCTCCTTGGTGAAATAGCGAACTACTTGTGAGCCCTGCCGCTGTATTCTGACACGAGCAGACCATTCACTGTACTTCTTTCAATCAGCACATTCAAATACGCCTGCACCGCCCGCGGCGTGAAGATGGAGGCCAAGGATATCTCTTACGGCCTCCTCGCGCACGTCGTGCGACGAGGCGGCTTCTGGATAGTCCTCCTCATCCGCTACTCCGCAATTCCTGCCCACTGTACTTAATTGTGTTCCCTCCCTGTCAGGATTATTATCACGCTGACACCAGCCTGAATTGTTATCTGTCCACAGACGCAACGACCATATTTTCCACCGTGAACGTCCCGTTCTGGAGTTTCCTCCTCGCGGCAATTCTATCCCTTCCGAAACAGATGGTCACGGTCTACATAGGGTATTCCCTCAAGCCCTCGCAAACCGGTACGTCTTTCCTTCCTCCCATCCTTCCTCCCCCCTCGATTCCATTGCCTCGCCTCGAGCTCAAGATAAAGTGAGACAGATAACGACACGAGTAACATAGTCAGCAAGGTCATCCTCGGGTTGACAGTCGTCATTACCCTCGTCGCGTGAGTCCAATGCAATTCAGTCCTTGTGCAGTGACTCACACGACTCTTCCTTTCCTCGCATATAGCCTCTGGTTCATCAACCGAAAGATGAAGGCTGCAAGGGACGATTACGTTTATTCGCGCCGCAAGGGGCGGCAGGGGAGAGTCGAAGGTGGGCGGGTTATTACGGGCAGCGATGGGTAGATTTCGTCATTTGGGTGAAGTATCCTAGCACATAATGTTTTGACCGTGGTACTATTTCAACAAATATGTGTGATTCTTCATGAGAAATGCTGAAGGCAGGTGTTCGACTTCTCCTTTCCCCGTTGACCAGCAAACCCACCCTCATACGACGTGTGAATAATAACTTAAATAAGCGCGCGACGCATGGGTCCGATGCGGCGCAGTCCAGATTCGAACAGCTTTCCTCAGTCGGCAAGGATCTATTGAAGCTATGTGAAGTCGATATACATTGTGAGTTGCCGAGGCCGTCCCGCGCCTCGGATTTGCCATTTGCTTCGAATTCGTACATGCATGTGAAGTCCTCCTTCGGTCATGTTCGTACCGCGGATGCAACGATACAATGGCAAGTAAAATTTATCAAATCCAACCTGATAATCAACTGATAATACTTCAAGTTGTAGGGGAATTCGAAAGTTATTCCGGGCGGATGGGAGAGGAATCCCTTCTGGACGGGCTCATGGACCAGCTCCATTTCTTCTAGGAGTTGAACAGATGTTGGCGTGGTGCCGAGAGCGGAAGCAGCGCTAGAGCCAGGAGAATCCACGGTTCTCTGATTAACCGGTCATTGTTTTATTTTATTTTTCGGCTAATAAGATGCTGAACCTGAATGGGATGTTCAGATCTATTGAATTGAACATGCGAGGCCGACAACTTAATTTGTAGCCACGCAGAAATTCCATCGTCGTGCATCGATTATTAAACGATTCGTTGATACAACACTACGTGTCCCAAGAGTTCAGTTCTCGGTACGAAGCATGGCATGTACAGCACAGCAGATAGATCATGCTGTTTGAGTTTGTGCTCCAATATTTCGTGTGCCCAGGGTGTGGAGGAATTGTGATTTATATGACAGGAGCATCGATGAGGCCGAACACAAAGACTTCCGCAGAGAACCAGAGCCAAGTTGAACGTTAGCGCAAAGTGACTTCTGATCTCGGGATAACGGTGGGACGAGCAGCACAGCTACAGTGGGTGAATAGTTGCGGACTTCCCAAAACTCGTCCAATACAATGAAGCAGGCGCCTGGAGTCGAACCAGGATTTGCGTCGAAACACATATGTCCACACACACCCGCGGGAAAAGAAAAAATCCCCGCCGCTTGGCCGCACAGAGGTGATCGGGCTCTGGCGGTCTTCATGCTCGTAAACGCATATCCCCCAGTCCCAAACAAGCGGCGAGAAGAGATACTCCAGAACCGAGTGTGGGAAGAAGTCAGGACCCACGAGTAGCCAGCAAATGAACGCAAACGAGGACCCACAAATTCAGCCTCTGCCACGATGCCAAGATGCACAATAATTTTTTGTGAAGATCTCGCAAAACCCAAACGCGCAATCAAATGGGAACATGCGCCAGACATGGATGAGAAAAGGTAATCCGGTCTGTCCGTACACCCGAACGGAATAATCTGTCCCCAAGAGCCCGAATTCGAATCGAGTGAAAGCCATTGTGATCCCCCAGAACCCGAACGAAAGCCCCCAGAGCCCAAAATCGAGTTGAATGAAACGATCCCCAGAACTCAAATCAACAATCGTTGCAACTATCCCCCGGAGCCCAAAATTGAGAACCCCCAGAACTCAAATCGAAAGTCGATCCCCCAGAGCCCATTGACTATGTCCTATTGCCATCGGACCGTCGTGAATGACATCAAAGCACAAACAAGGGCCTGCGACGACGTTCAGAAGGGTCCAAAGATAACGAGAAAGAGGAAGAAAATACTCACCGACAAGGGAGACATGGGCCCCACCATCCGTATCGCGGTTCAGGGTAGAGCCCAACTCTGCACGAACGTCAGAAAAAAATCTAAGAGAAAAAAAGGAGAGACTCACCAACCAGTGAGCCAGACTCGCCACCATCGTATCGCTAGGTTAAAGAAGAGGCCGACCCTGCAAAAGAAGCGTCAGTTGCAAGATAGAAAAGAGGAGATGAAACACGCACCGAAATGCAGGCAGAACCCCGCCACCATCGTATCGCAACATCGAAGGCAAAGTCTGTATATGTTCCAACCGCATCCCGAAGGACCGTCACCTGTAGCCCGACCGTGGTTGTCAGGTTAGTTCAAATCGAACTGGGATCGCTCCGCCAGCAGAATGCCCCAGCCCCCCCGGGCCCCCCCCCCGTGCGCACCCTCAGAGGTCCTCCTCGCCACAGCAGCAAAACGACTCATCTGCCAGGTCTGCCTCAGGCTTACGCTTGGGGAGACGAACCCGCCCTGCAAGGTTAGTAATCGCCCTGAACACAGCACGCTTGGGCTTCAGCACGTTCTGGGGCCCTGCAGGGGTCAAATGGTACGATGCGGGGTATGTCAGCGGCATATTGGGAGGAACGAAATCGTAGCCTCTCGGGAGCGTTCTGGGAACTGTAGAAGTGTCAGAAGCATAGGAAGCGGCGTACCGGGAAGACATCGAAGACATCGTATAAGAGTAAATGTAAAAACGGGGGAAAAGTAAGATCGGACACAGGATTTCTGGGCTAATTTATAGCTTTTCGGAAAGATCGAAAAATGGTAGTACTCCCGGCGGAACAGTGAAACTGACAGCGGAACCGGGAACATAACGGAAGCAAACTGAGACAATTCCTGATCATGCTGACTGACACTTGAGATCGACAGCCAGGCAATTGCAATTCGTGGTTTCCCCATCACTAATTATAGAACGAGAGTTATATTAGGTGCCGGGGAGTCTAATCCATGGATGATTTCAACAATTATTCCTGGTGGTGTAAGTATTCCGAACGTCGGTGAGCGCAAAGTGCAACCGTGAGAATCGGTCACGTGATCGTCGGCTACTGCCGATCTTTTATTTTCTTTAGCAACGTCACCGACCTCGGACATGCGCCCACAAACGATTTCCGCTTCTCCGAGATGCGATGGACCGTATTGATATTCGTCGTCTCCTCTTACTTTGCGCCTGTCAGAACACTGCGATTCTGACGTCTCCGCACGGAGCTTCGTCGACTGGGGCAACGAAAGCGAAAGCACATCTCACCGTCGACAACTCAAGGCATTGCGCATGTGTCGCTGTTGTATGATATGCCGCTCTTCGGTAGGTGCATCCGCCCACAGGTCGCTGTTTCTTTTTTCATGCTTTTTGAGTTCTACCATGAAAAAGCACAGAGGCTCTGGCTCGGCAGTTTCGTCAATTTCGAGTTCCAGGGCCCATGAAGGTCCAGACCGAGACCGGGATAGAGAGTTTGGGATCTGGAAAGGCCGGGTCGATATTGTCAATGACCGCCATTATGCTGGCGGCAACTTCGGTCAGTAAGTGTCGGATCACTGGTAGATGGCAAGTGCCAAATCAAGCCAGCGTGCGCGCCTTACTTCATCTCTCCTCGTACACAGTGACACTGGCAAAGGCCGAAGTCAACGGATAGTATATGCAGGGTTAGGGTTAGGACTAAGCACGGACATGAAAAAATAACGGAACCCCCTGAACCCGCAAATGACTTCCAACTCGAACTCGAATGAAGCAAATCCCCAGAACCCAAATTACATTCCCTGAACTCGATTCCCCCAGAGCCCGAATGCTCCACCCCGCAACCCAAGGTTTGATATGCCCCAGAACCCCAGAATGGCTTACAACTCGAACCCGAATCAAATCCCCAGAACCCAAATTATATTCCCTAAACCCAATTCTCCCAGAACCCGAATGATACACCCCGGAACCCGAGAACCCAAAAATGGCTTTCAACTCGAACTCAAATCAAATCCCCAGAACCCAAATTATCCAGAACCCGAATGATATACCCCAAAACCCGAGGTTTGATGCCCCCAGAACCCAAATGACGCGCCCCAGAACCCCAAAATGGCAGCTCAGCCCGCAAGCGTAACTCGCGTAAATTGTCAACTTGAGCGGGAATGTACCCCCCAGAACCCAATGAATTATGCCCCCAAAAAGTACGTCTCCAATGGCCATCAGCCTGAACCCGAAGGTCCCCCAGAACCCAAATGAGATCCCCCAGAACCCAAAAATGCGAGCTCAGCCAGCAAGTGCCCTGGAAATTTCAAGTTTTGTGTGGAGCCCCCAGAACCCAACCAATAGTATGCCCCCAGAACCCAAAATCAGCGCATCAGGAGTGAATGTAAAAGAGATGACACCGAGATGGACCTGCACAATGAGGGGAGAAAACTTATACAACGAGAACAATACTTAACACTGTGCCTCGAATTCTTCGTGTACCTGTAAACACAAACCAAAGCGTGAGAATGGCAAGGGAATATAAAGGTGGCACTGCATCCTGGGTTCGAAGGAAGTCTCACCGATCACAAATTTCACGGACGGACGGTGCGTTTGAAACCGAGGCGGCACCTATTATAATAATGGAACAAGTTAGAATGATGATAAGATGAAACAGCTTCTCATCCGCCCCGTTCTCGCTGTCAACCAGAATTGAATATCCCGCGGAGCCAAACTGTAGTAGACCCCCCTGGCGCCCAAGTGTATGCCCCCAGCCAGAGCCCAAACGAATATCCCCCAGAGCCCGAATATATTTGCCCCGGAGCCCGAATGTGTAAGCCCTCGGAACCCAATTTATGCCCCCGGAGCCCAAATTTTGTGTCGCCCAGAGCCCATAGTATAAGCCAGACGATTTGCATGGTTAGAAAAAATCAGAGTCAAGATACGACAATGCGACACCAAAAAGAGGGCGTGTCACCGTATCGAGGTAGCTAGAAAGAAAAAAGGCAAGTGCACACAAAGCGGAACCTTGATTCGACCAATTGAGCAGATCTAGAAAAGGTGAGAAGGAAAATCGCCGAGCGAAAAATAGCGAAAGAAACAACAGAACATCTGAACTTGGCGTCGAAAGTGCCGGAGGTCGCGAATACTGAGAGGAGCAGAAAAATAGGTGAGCATCGAGAAAGGCGACGAATGTACTGCGAAATGAACAGGTGGAATTCGCCGTGGGTTGAGCACTTGGGCTCGGGGTTGAATATGAATCTAATCAAGTCTCCTAATCAATAGATGAATCAGAAAAATGTTACGAAAGACAAGTCTCAGTGGATGCGGCATTTCTATGATATGGCAATCAACACCTGCATTTGAGGCAAAGGAAAGAGAGGATAAATGTGTTCGTCAGGACCTTCACCGGGGTTAGCTACGCCCCTCCAGTCTGTCGGAGTGCTGCGCTCGTCCACAAGCCGCCAACATTGCCAGGATGAGGTTTAAAAAGAATGAAGACACGTCCCTTCGCTGACACGGGTTGGCAAAGGTGTTTAAAGAATACCGCGGGAATAGTCCTCAAATGAAAGCAATCAGTCGACGGCGTAGCAAGGGTATGGAGGGAAGTAAAGAAAAGGCACGCTCGTCGGGACTTTCATCGGGGTTAGCTACGTCCCTCCGGTCTCTCAGAGCTGCATCGGACAAACGAATCGAAGGATTGAAGAAGACTCGCCTTGGAAGGGATTGAACTGTAGACGCCGCAAAGGAGGGGACTCGATATCCATTCCTCGAAAGGGGTGTCAGTCACTGGAAACATAACGGGCAGACAGAAACCAAGAAAGGGGTGCCATCGGGACCTTCATCGGGGTTAGCTACGTCCCTCCGATCCTTCAGACACCGTTGCGCTCATCCACGAGCCGCGGAACCTCAACATGAGAAAGAAGCAAGTACTCGCCTTGGATACCATGATACAAGGAGCCGACTGGATGAAGAGCGTGAAAGAGGACGCGCAAAGGGACGGTCGATGCGGGAGGAGAAGTGGGAAAAGCGAAGATTCTTGTGACCCGCCTTAATTTATGTGAGAGCCGCGGCTGTCTGAGACTCCGGCGGATGTTGTCAAGGAAGGCGGAAGTAAATGTCATCGGAGAATGGAGAATTTTGACTGATGGTCGATCGAGGCGAGAGACAACGTGGAATGAAGTCAGGTGGGGGAAAGTCGCTCGTTCGCGGCAACTCGATACATTAGTTCCTGTTCGATACATATACTTCCATCCAAAAGATAAATTATTTACACCAAGAGGACCTCTGCCGTCTTCTCACCGATATTCCCGACCGTTAGATCGTCGCCCTTGTCGAAATGCAGGTACCCCCCGATACGATGAAGTTGGAAGCAAGGTGGAAGTTATATGTGCATGTTTATTTTTCGGGTCATTGGCTTGACCTCCTTCCACGTCGACGCGTATGGTGTCGATTATCCTTCTCTCACTATTGCCGTTATCCTTGATATTCATATGCCTATCCTACCTCCGAAACCGGTCTGCTCACCAGCGAAAAGCCGTCCTCGAATCGTTGTCTCTTCCGTCGTCAACTAAAGTTTTCGCGTTCTTTCATCCGTATTGGTATGCACCCTCTCATTTATATACCCACCTCTTCTGATCCCATCTAGCGCAGTAACGCGGGCGGCGGCGGGGAACGAGTTCTTTGGACTGCCATTGCTTATATTCAACGGACACACCCCGACCTCTTATGCGTGGTCTACACGGGCGATACCTCTGCCACCAAATCCTCAATACTCGAAAAAGTCCAGTCCCGCTTCTCCATAACTCTTTCTCCCTCCACTCTGCATTTTCTCTTCCTCACTCGCCGTATTCTCGTCGAAGACTCGACGTATCCGCACTTCACGCTGATCGGGCAAAGCCTTGGCTCCGTCTGTCTTGTCGTTGAGGCTCTCTCTCTCCTCGTCCCAGATGCGTACATCGACACGATGGGCTACGCATTCACCCTCCCCGTTGTCCGCTTCCTCGGCATCCCCGCCGGCGCATACGTCCACTACCCCACCGTCAGCCCGCCCATGATCTCCCGCGTCCGCCACACCGCCAAGCTCGCGTACTACCACGCCTTCATGCTCCTCTATGCCCTCGCCCTCCGCCGCGCGCGCCTGATCATGGTCAACTCCTCTTGGACCAAGAAGCACGTCGACGCCGTGCTCGCGTACCCGCCCGGCGGCCGCTGGGGCATCGTCCGCACGCGCGTCGTGTACCCGTCGTGCGACACGCGCGAGATGGCGCGCCTGCCACTCGAGGACCGCGAGCGCGTCGTGCTCAGCATCGCGCAGTTCCGCCCGGAGAAGGACCATGCGGCGCAGGTGCGCGCGTTGCACGCCCTGCTCAACACGCATCCCGAGTACAAAGCGGAGGGCATCCAGCTCGTGCTGATCGGCGGGTGTCGGAATGCGGGGGACGAGGCGCGGGTGGAGGAATTGCGCAGGTTGGCGAAGGAGCTCGGTGTCGAGGTCCGTCTCTTTCCTGTCCTTCCAGAGCGAAACTCATTCCCGTCCCAGCCGCACGTCCAATTCGTCCTCAACGCGCCCTACCCCGACATGCTCGCGTGGCTGGGCCGCGCGAGCATCGGCCTCAACACGATGCTGGACGAGCACTTTGGCATCAACGTCGTCGAGTTCATGGTACGCTTCTAACCTCTCCACCTACGTATTCTTGCCAACGGATACTCCCAGGCGGCCGGCGTCATCCCCATAGCACATGCTTCAGGCGGCCCCCTCGAGGACATCGTCGTCCCGTTCCAAGGCAAGATCACCGGTGTGTCTTGCTTTCCTCTCCCTCCCTCTTCTCTTCTCACCTCTAATAGGCTACCATGCCACAACTCCCGCCTCCTTTGCCGACGCCATCCACACGGCATTCACGCTCTCGCCCGAGGCCGATCTCGCGATCCGGCAGCGCGCAAGGACGTGGGCCGTGCAGCGCTTCAGCGAGGCCGAGTTCGAGGCTGCGTGGGAGGCGAGCGGGTGGGCGACGTTGTTGGCATAGAGTACACTTTTATATTTAACGCATTCCGCCCAATCTGTTCGTTCGACGCCACAAACTGATACATAAAAGTACGTCCACAATTCAGAGGCATCTACGGAACGCCTCCCGCAAAGCATGGTCTCTGCAGGTGCCCGCTGGGTCACTGCCCGGATCGCTTGGGGTGCATTCGAGACGCGAGAGGCCAAAGGAATAAAATGTGCAGGACGAGATACAATTTGCAAGTTAGTCACCGAGTAGTAGTACAACCAACCAGAATCACTGCTGCTGCTGCTGCTGCTGCTGTCCCTGCCTCGCGCCGCCCCCACCCGGTCCCCTCCTCCTGCCTCCTCCCCCACCGCGCCTGCTTCCACCACCCCCGTTCCCATACCCGCCCCACCCCCCGACGTAAGCACCCGGCCCCAACAGCCCCACGCCCCCCGGCTCCCCGAACGTGGCAACATTCCTTTCCCTCTCCTCCTCGCGCCTGTTGTACCCGTACCCCCGGCCGCGCCCCCTCCCGCCGCGCTGGTTCTGGTGCGGTCCCTGCCCCTGCCCTTGGTTTTTGGGAGGGAACGGGGGCGGGGAGGAGAGCGAGTCGAAGAAGGATTTAGACGGGTTGTACGCCGCGCTCTGGCTCTCCTTCTCCTTCTCTTTCCCCGCCGAGTCCTCGTCGTCGCTCGGGTTCGTGCGGTCGCTCCCGCTGTCGTTCCCGTGCGCGTGGGTGGGCGCAACGCGCGTGGCGATCGCAGCCTTGTCGAACTTTGCGTTCATGCTCGCAAAGTCAAAGTCCGCGTTCGGCACCGCGACACCTCCTGCCCCTTGCGCGTTTGCGTTTGCATTTGCATTTGCGCCGTCCTGCGGGTTACGCCGCGTGCGCTGGCGGCGGCCGTTGGACACACGCAGGTCACCGAGCGCGCGCTCGACGGTCTCGAGCGAGGCGGCGGCCGTGTGGATCGCGTGCTGGTTGGCCTGCGTTTGTGCTTGGGGAGGGGCGCGGTGCCGAGGGGCGGAAGGCGCCGGAGGGGCCGGACCGCGCATGGGCTGCTGCTGCTGCTGGACGGCTTGGGGCGGCGCACGGGGCGGGATCTGCTGCGCCGTCTGCTGTGCGTAGGACGGTGGCATGGGCGCGGGCACGGGCGGGGCCGGCGCTTGGGTTGATGCCTGGGTCATAATCAAATGAGATATAGTAGTTGCAGAAAGAGGGTATGACGGACACCAAGCACAGCCGGGTCGTCGTGCACGCTACGCCTTGGTGCGGGCTGCTCATCGACGGAGAGGTCCTTCACCTCCGACGCGCGGAAGATGATATACTGGTACGGCTCTTGGACGGGCGGGATGTACTCGGACACGGGGCTACGTAACACGTCAGCCCATTAAGAACCACCCGTGAAGGAGGAAGACGCACCGACGGGACTCGGTGCCCATGGAGAACACTGCGCGCGCGTGAGCCACAAAACAATAAAGAAAAGAAAAAACGAGGCACCATTGGACAATTGGATGGTGGACGCAACGGGGTCAATGCCTGCGAGGATACCCCGGTAGCGCACATCCGAGTGCGAGATGAGCGAAATTGGTTTTCTGAAAGAAACGCGCGGTCAGTTCAGTGCCAGTTGCAACTGCCGTCCTCCCAATAGAAGACTAGGAAGAAGGAGATGGAGGCTAGAGGATGCGTTGCGTACCCGATGAAACTGAGGGCCATAACTGAATGAACTGAAAACAGAAGAGAGAGAGAGAGCGACAGATTCGGACTCCGCCGAGTTTGGTAGGACCCGTGAGAACAAACAATGTGCGTTTCACTTGAACCTCCATGTCCTCCCCCTAGCCACAAAGTCTGGCCCTTCTGAATGGATATCGAACGAGAACCGAAACTTGCGGTTTCGACATACTCTCCAGCGTCAGGTCTGAGGTCTAGTGCCCCCGGTGACTGCGACTGGGCAATCCAATACTGGTATTTCAACATTCAACAAAAACTTCTGTATGATCGGTCTCTGGTGCCGAAGCTCTTGTCTTTGCGTGCTCTGTCTCCGCATCCCGTGTTGAATTTGGCTCGCGGTCTTGGTCATGTACGGAGATTTACTGCAATATGCGCCTGCGTAAGTCTATCTCATCGAACTCTCATGATGTGTGAAATGGATTTGACTCAAGTCTCCTGTAACTGATCTAATTTCCATGTAGGCCATCGTGCAGAACTCGAGTCACGCGCGCGGCGTCTTCAACTGCAAATGTTGTTCCACCAACGTGCTCAACATTTGTTTGTCTTCGCATCGCGATCGCGGCCTTAGATTTTCAGACTCCATCCGCTTTTAACTTCTTCTTGAACAATATCTATCCAAGGTGTGAATTTTCAGCTTCTCCGTACTCGCCCAAATTTGGGCGTGGTTGTCTTTTTTGGAAAGCACGCATGGAAGGGTCCGAGGTGTCCGTCGGCATTGGTGTTGGGTACCTCGACTCGAATCGATTTGAATCACTTGCGATTCGATTGAATCAGACTGCAACACCATAGCATCCAATTAATCGGATCTGCCTCAATTTGATTCGCCGCGCACGTTTCTCGTCACCTTGGTACTTCTTTCCGAATGTGATTTCCGGGTTCAAATTGCGGTTCAACTTGTCTCCGAACCTCGTTCGTATCTCAGAGGCGAAGGAATGTACACAAAATGCTGGCAGTCCAGCGCTTCCAACGAGGGAAGTGGTAGGCTGCGGAAAGTCTGCAAATCGGAGTTAGTATACTGTTAGTCTAGAGTGGAACAATAGGGAAAGTCGGAGTGGACCATTCCAGTTCTGCTTTCGATTCCTCTGCCAGTTCCTCCGGAGGAGAAACACGCGAAACATCGATTGGGAAAGTTGATTCTGGTTTGATTCTTGCCTCAGAATCAGATGAATCGGATGCTGAATCGTCCAGAATCGTTCAGAATCGTCCACTCTTGACTTCCCCCTAATAATGAACCATCAAAATCAAATTTCAACCCGGACCATCCTGTATTTTCGGTTCCGATCCATTCAAAGCATACATATACCTGTGAATTATGTACTTGCAATCGATATTTGATAATTCGGCGTCCAGCAATGTATTTCGTCGTCATCTTTGGTATGGGGGACTACCGGGTTGCCGGGCTTCGGCGGGCCCTTGTAAAAAGATAAATTTCACTGCAGGCATAGGACCTAGGACCCAAAAAGAATCCCGTTGACATCTTAGAGGTCGCAGATCTACTGATATCGAGGCCGAGGAAATCTATTCGGTATCTCTTATCATACATTCAACCGCGAAACGGCGGCGGCGGCGGGGGAGGATAAGAAATTTGTTTGGTGTGGTCGTATTGGGGGTTTTCGTAATGGCCAGGAGGTGCTGACACCGGATGCAGTCCAGCGGGAGTGGAGGCTGCTTCGGGCTCGATGGCCCCGAAACGTCGAGGATAAGTGCAAACGAACATGGTTCAGTCTGATGGTGGGTCTGATGGTGGGGGTGATCGCTTGCCCCGATATACCCTCGCGTGCGCGGCGGTGTCTGAGCTGCATTTTCGCGACTCTGCATGAAGGAGACCGAAGGCCGAGGCACGCAACGTACTCGCACTGGGACATGCGCGGGATGGGGGAGAGGGCAAGCAAAGGGCTCGGAGGCAGGGTAGCAATCGACGATGCCTGTGGCGAGCTCAATACGTCGCGCCATGAAATGACGAATCCCCCGGGATTGGATGGTCGGATAAGTTCTCGAACTAGCTGTTTTTTTGGAGCTTGGCAAGAAAAATGCTTTAACGGGGGCGGCGCCGGGGTAAAATACGGGGATGGTAAGAAATCGACCGTCGATACGTTTCGGGAGGGATTCGCTACGTGAGCCGGCGAACCGGCTAGGGATTCGCAGGGAGGATCAAGTTGTGACGAAACGTTCGACTTTCGGGCGTTAGAATATCCTCGAGCGTTCCACGAAATTGGGGGCGGCGGCATATCGTGCTCGCGTTCCTGAGCGAACTCGAATCTGCTCAGTATCTGGACCTGTCGCCCCGAGCCCTGTAGCTTTCCTGTGTCAACATATTCTGTAGCTTCTGCCGAAATTTGGGTAGACGAGGGCGGCAGCGAGGTGCCGTGGTGCTCACGTTCCTCCGCCGCCTTGGGCCTGCTCAGCATTTGGGCTCGCCCCTCAGGTCGCACTGATTTCGACAACTTCCGTGCCTCTAGATGATCTAGAGCTTCCCCGGAAAATCCGGTAGACTCGGGCAGCCGAGGGGCGTCTTGGTCGCCTTCCCCGATCGAAGAGGGTTTGCTCGAACCCCGCGTCCATCGTGTAGGTCGCACTAATTCTTGTGAATCGGGAGTGTCCCACGAGATTGCAATAGATGGGAGCAGCGAGGGGGTGACGTCGTGTTCACGTTCTTGGGTGAGCTCGGGATTACTCAGGACTTGGACCTGCAGTTCAGGTTGCCCCGAGAGTGCATCAGAAGCTCCCGAAATTTGTTTGGATGGGGCCGGCAGGGCGGAGTCTTGCCCGGCAGCTTCGGGCCTGTTCAAGATTTGAGGCCGTCGCTCCTCATACTTCCTGAAAATAAAAGTTTCAGAGGTGGAATAGGGCAGTAAGATGTTGGGCGAGGACACACTGCTGCCGGCGGATTCGTTCTCTATTTTTCAGGAAGACCCTGTTTCTGTTTTAAAACTTTTTGTTAAATAACAAGCCCTCGAAGGAGTACAGTACGTACTTTGCCCGGTAGTTGGCCTGGTGGGCTCGGGCGCGGTCGAAGTAGCTGAGCTGCACCTCGTAAGGCAGAGTCCTGATATTTGCACGATGTCTAGTCGTTGGAATTAGTGGATTGCGAGTGGCGCCTGGTTTTGAGAGCCTCACCTAGCCATGCGCTCGTGGGCTTTGGTGCGTCTGTGTTCCAGTTGGGCCGCCCTTGGGCATCCACAAGTTAATACAGTACTAGATACTTTGAGAGACAAACGTAGACGTACTTGCGGTCTCTATTGGGCGCACTACCGCTGTCGGCGACGACAGCGGGCTCGGACATGGATTGTATGGGCCCCCGAGAGGGCAAAAGCTCGAGGCAAAGGATCAACGGTGGCTACCGACATACTGGTCGGTGGTGAGTTCGCAGATGTCAGCGTGATCAACAAATTGAGCGTCGGGCGTGCCGAAAGCCACAGTACCTTCAACCACAACTCTCGCAGTGTCAACTCGGAGCTCGAGACTCGAGAGTCGTTTCAGACAGTCTCGCTCTTGGATAATTAGATATGCGTTGGTGAGTTTTTTTGACACCAGTGACACCACTGGCAATTCATGTGGATGGCCGTACTTTCATCTGCGGTGGTTGTCCTCTGGCCAAGTCTGCGGGATTCCCATTCAACGTTCGATTGCTGAAGTCGATCATGATGTACGTTATTATTAGGCTCAGGGTTCTGACTCTCGACGCCTAGCGCTGCGCAAAATTGGTCCCGGTAGATGTAATTTACTAAAGTCTCCCGGGGGCGCCTCTGTAAGGCATTTTTTACACTGTAAAATAGTAAAAAAGGGCCGCGCGCAGCGCGGAGAAATTCTACGTTTTTTACATGTAAAAAAACGGATGTAAAAAACATGTAAAGTATGTAAAAAACTGCGGTCACATCACAGGAAATCAGATATGTTCCACGCCACTCACCACTATCATCGTCAACCACCATCACCTCACCAGCCCCAGGGACCTTCCCATGTGCCTCAATGAGCTGGGCCAAACGAGGGTTATCCAACTTGACACACTCCGAAATATCAAAGCGGTCAGTCTCCATTGATAAACCTATTGTGGGTGTCAATAAGTTTTTCCATCGGAGTTTGTGGCCTGGGTCGAGTGCCGCCAGAAATATGCCCACTAAGTGGGTCCTGTAGCGCCCTATTTTTTGATCGTCCGCCAAGTTTTCATTTAAAGGTCGCCGGTTCGAGTCCCCCAGTGTCCATTTCTTTTTTATGTTTTTTTTTCCGTTTCAGGCTCCGAAATCTGACACATTCTGTCTTACTCATCTCGATTCTATTCAATTTTCCACTTTCTCATGTCCTTAGACCTGTCTCGGTAACCCAGACGTTCTGGCGTGATCCTTATCTTATCCGGAGCTGATCCGGCGGAGTTTGAATAAATGATAAGAAAACCGGGCCCAAGATCACGCCAGAACGTCTGGGGCATTTGGTATAGCAACACCCCCCATGGTGTCACACCCGGGAATGTCACCTCCCTCACTTTTGTGTCGCACTCACCTCAGCATGCCTCAAGGATGCTCAAAATAATGCAGAAGGGTTGTCTATGTATATATAACACAATATATATTTTTGAACTTGCAGCCCGAGGTCAATTTGGACCAACCACACTCAATGCCTGCCAAATAGTTGTCATTTTGGACGGCCCACAACAGCACAGGAAGTGGGGGAAAAAATCGGAAAAAATTGTGGGGGCTCTGGAGGGAATAGAAGTGAGTATAGGAGCAGGCATCAGGGCAGGAAGGCAGCAGGAGGGAGGAGGAGGAGGGATGTGACACCATGGGGGGTGTTGCTATACCAAATGCCCCAGACGTTCTAGTGTGATCTGCGCCCATCTTTCTCTTATCTTTCATTTAAACTCCGCCGGATCAATCCGAAAGTGATAGATAAGATATCAATCAGCGCGCTCATAGCAGGTCACACTAGAACGTCTGGGTTACCGAGACAGTCCTTAGACTTGAATGACATTTCAGGCCTTTCGTTTGTCAGAAAAATTGAATTTAGCAGATCACCGTTGGTCAGGGTTTATAAGCCATCTCTGAACATTATCAGGGATACTAGACACAGTGTGACTGACATTAGCAGCACTCCACAGCACCGCGTCAGGCTGATCATGTTCAGAAATGACTTATAACCCTTGATGACCACCTGATCAGCCAAATTCGAATTTTTGGACATTGCATTGTGCCTGGTACTGTTTTGTGGAGTTGATTTATATTTCTTGGCATGCCCCTCTGTTGCAGTAATTACAGCTCCTTTTCTGGTCTTTGTACTGTTCCTCCTCGCCTTTGCCATAGATGTATCCCCCAGTCTGGATAAGATCTCTGGCACAATTAGTCTTTTTCTTTTTCTTTTTTGTTCAATCTGGTGGTAGCTGCTGGGACTTGCGGACATCATTGCTCAATCTCAACACTCAGTCATTTTCCTTGGTAGTTTTTGGCAGAGCAATGCTTTCCCCAAGATTACCAACTTGCACAGGAAACCTCCTTCAAAGTAGTGAAATATTTTGCCAGTAAGATAGCCTGCATCCAAAGCATCCCAAAGCATCCAAGAGTGATCGGCACTCCGATTTTAGTTTTCTCAACAACAGCCATGAAATTAAATATACTATCCTGGTGGTCTCTTCTAAATCGTCTCAGGTACGTACAAATATCCTCGTGTGAATTTATCCAGAGAATTGAAAGACCAGATAGCTCTTTGGTGACTTTGATGTTGTAGCCTATGATTGGGACAGTAGAAGTCTATCTCCTCCTCTAATTCTCCTCACAATATTCCAGTTCTTGGATATGCTATTCTAGTACTTATTTAGAAGAGATCACACGGATAGAATTTCGAATTTCGACTTTGTTCCTAAGAGCCTGTTCGGATGCACCGATTTTTTTTCCCAAACGTTTGGAATTTCCTTATATGGTTGTAGCTCCGAAGTCCGAATATCTGTGATGTAGTAAACTTAATGTGACCTTTTTGTGACAACTCGCGTTTTATTCTTTGCACTTTCAATGGCCCCAGACCCGGCGTCTGATGAGGGCTCTCCTGACGCTGCTCCGGCTCTCCCGACAGAGGGAAATTCATCCTGGTCCCACAACGACATTACCGTGTTGCTTGAATATCTTGTGCAGCACAAGGCAGAGGCGGGTGATGGCTGTAGCTTCAAAGCAACAACTTTCCAGGGCGCGGTGATCGCTGTCAATGCGATTTGTACCAAGGGTGGTCCAAAGGACCATACATCGTGTGCTACCAAGTATTCTTCGGTGCATCTCTGTCCACTGGATGTAATTATGTGCCACTAAAATTCCTTCGAGCCATTCTAGCTCAAAAAACTCAATGCACTCATGCAGGTCATCATGACAATGTCTGGATGGGCCTGGGACGAGACCAAGGGGGTCGATGTGAGCCCAGCCACGCAGGGGACTTGGGATGCTTTTGTCGCTGCGAACCCGCTGGCCTCCCGATTCAGGAACCGCGGGTGGCCGTATTACCACCTCTTCCTTCCCCTCATGCCCACTAAGGCAAAGGGCACTCACGCCTTTCGGCCTGCCATGGTGGTCGTAGCTCAAGGCGGCGAGAGTCCTCCACGCAGGTCCCCGAGTCCCGACTGGGATCAGCAACAATTGGAAGCTGACTTTGCCCGCAAAAGGAGTGCAGGACATGTTGAGCCCAACGGTGATGATCTTGACGACGACGACACGGACCTAGAGCATGGCATGGTATGTTGTCATCCCTACCTCCTCGTTTACCATAGCTGATAGAAAACAGGGCCCTCCTCCATCATCTTCTCCTGCCCCATCCCTCAGCTCCAAACGTGCTGCAGCACAGCCAGTGTCAGCAAACCACCGCAAGAAACCGAGGCTATCCGGCAGCTCACGTGCCCTCCAAGATATTGCATTGGCAGCAACCGACTTCAACGGGATCATGGGCAACTTTCGTGCCATCCTGGCCGGTCCAGCCCAAGCTCCCGTTGATGTTGTGGCTCCTGCAGCTGGTGCTACTGCCCCCGCAGAGCCAGCAGCTCCCGCCTTCCAGCTCTCTCCTCAGTGACGCACCAATGCAGTCATGGCTGCACAGAAGGAGAAGTGGCTTCCACCGAAGGAACACCTTGCATTTATCAATTTTATATCTGACAAGGACAATATGAACAAGGCTGACACGTACAATGCCCTGGAGGACGAGGAGATTCGGATCCCCTGGGTCATTGACCAACTTCGTGAAGCCCTTGGTATAATCATATTTCATCCTTTATATGCCGACCTAGGCTGAGTACGATATCTAGATTGCTATTTTGTTTGTAGTAGAAAATGAGATGACATTCTACTTGCCATGATCACGAAGCAATTGCTGGTAGCTGACCCACATTGCCTGTGCGATCTCATCCTGTAGCGCCTCCGACCGCACCTTTTCCCGGTCCCCAGTTGCACCTGCGGCAAGAACACCGGCACTGCGTGTGCCAGGGTTCGGGTCCTCAACATCCATGCTGAGGATCTCGTTCCGCTCCACCAAATCGTGCTTGAGGATGAAATTGTGCAAAGCTGCCATTGCAGGGAGAACACGTGCTTGGACATCCATATCGTACTCAGGCGGCCGTACGAGGATAGACCATCGGTTCTTGACCACACCAAAAATACGCTCAACAATGTTTCGTGCCTGAGCATGCCACAGATCGAAAAGCTCTTCACGTGTCGTGGGCCTGCCAATAAATCAATGACGGAAACCATTGACAAAAAGGTACGTACCTGACATTGGCCCGCCCCCATTCTGCCAGATGATACCGTACTTTTTGATACGGAACAAGGGTAGAATCGGAACTGCCAAAACCAGCATCCGCAAGGTAGTATTTTCCAGGAGGAATGGTGAGATCATTGAGCCGGGCGTCGAGATAGAGTGCTCCATCTGCCATGGAACCTTCCCATCCACTCAGGACATATAGAAATTCCATGTCTTGTGAGCAGCAGGCAAGGCAATTCATGGAGACCCCACCTTTACGGTTGCGGGAGGCCTGTCGATCTGCTGCCGATGGTGCGGAATTAATGTGGGTGCCATCCATAGAGCCGAGTACATTCCAAAAGAAAGGAAACAATTTGGGGTTGTTACGAATATGTTCGGGTACAGGGTCATCGGCCTGAGGGAGTCGGACATATTGTGTGTAGAATGGCGGTGAAGAAACAGCAAAAAGAACGCATCGGAAGTATCTGATTTATTCTGAGCTTATTTCGGAAGACAAGGGCAAAAAAAACTCACTTGGATATAGTTTCATTGGATCGCTGGAATCGTTCCCCAACATGCCGTGTGGACAGGCCAGTGACGCAGGTATACAGGAAGATGCCGACCTGTTCTTCGAGTGTTACATACTTTGAGTCGGTCAATCCTGTGAGGGCCTGCAGTTGCGCCGTTAAAGAAATGAAGACATGTAGTCTCATGCCGAGCTCTGACTTTATCCTGTCAGGATGTCCTTTAATCAATTCATCCACCCAGGCTCTACCAGTCAAAGCCGATGTGTGGTAGTCTTGTTTCCAATACAAAGGACTGCCGTACAAGACCACAGCCATGTGGATCATGTGCCAGAAGTACGCGGCTGCGAGTAGCACTCGGATCTGAATAGCCTGTCTTGGAAGCATTGTGTGCGAAGGAACGACGCGTCGATGCGTCGAAAATTGCTGTCACGCTGGCTGAAACACATATCTTCGGTCTTATTCGGTTGTATACGGAGTTACGGATATACCGCCGTATAAGGAAATCCCAAACGTTTGGGAAAAAAAATCGGTGCATCCGAACAGGCTCTAAGAGAATTCACATTGATGCTGCCTGATCACAATTGGATGGACATGGACATGGCCTGCTTTACTGTACTTTTAGCTGCCATAATTTGCAGAATTCATATCCCTCATTAAGGTCGGGATACTTCTTGTCCATAGCAGATTTCATGCATGTCTTTTCAGGTGCTCCAAAATGAAGCCATATGCCATGGTTCAAAAGCAAAACATGTGGGCTCACAATTGATAAATATTCTCTTTGAATAGACCGCAGGCAGCCACCTGCTGGGAGGAGTGACTAAAGGTCAACGACGAGCAGCGCTGGTCACTACAATTTTTTGCATGTGTATGGTAATCCTATCCTAATGGTGAAAATTTTCAGCAGTATTCGGCCCAATCCAGGTAAATGGAGAATTATTGAACGGTCATCCCTCTCTACTTAATCAATTGAACTCTAAGGCATGCCCCTGCGGGTTAAACGGTTTTCAATTCCTTTACTTATCTTAGTTTCTTCTATTATCAGGGAATATTTTGGACAGTGGTTCCAAATTATGTATATGCTATGCCACGCACAAGTTAGTGGGCTCTGCTGCAGAGCGGGCTACAATTGTTATTCGTCGGTCTGCAGTGGGATCAAGGCGGGACGATGACCAAATGATGACTCAAATGACAAATCTGTCACCATCAGTAACGTTTTGGACGGGCCACCGATTCAAACGTCAGAAATTGCACAAGATGGTCTCTTGCGTGCTACAAATGAAACCTATTGAATGAATATCTCTCCACTGTGAAGCCATGTTTCCCAGGTATTTTACATGTTTTTTACACACCAATCTGGGGTCCGGATGTAATTTACGTATTTTATATAGTAATTTACATGTAAAATTGGGTCCATGTAAATTACATCAGCGTTTTTCACACAGCGCTACTCGACGCCGATCCCGATTGAATTCATCAATATTAAACATCTTATTTAGCAGTGGGCTCGGATGTGTGCTTGTAAGTCTGGGACTTACTTACAGTGATCGATGAAACCTGGTCCAATTATTACTAACCATCTTTGATGGATGATCCCAGTATTTAAATGTTTCCATCAGATGTACTTGTTTATCTTGTCTTTCACTTACACTACGACAATCTAGATCCCTGTTCCTGTCTTTCTGTCTGAATCAGTGAGGACGCATCGCCGGCGTCCTTTCACTTTTTTTTTGACATCGAACACATACCCACCGGTGCCTTTGACAGCCTCCACACTGTCTTGTCACACTCTAGCCTTTGACAGCCTCCACACTGTCTCGTCGGACTCCATCCACTCCTACTCCCCTCCGCACCAGGAAGTGGGCTCAAAATCACCCTTCTGTCACCACAGCGCCCACTCCATCATCCCCAGGAGAAGCACGATCACTATCACTGAGCTCCCCGAGATTCTTATCACTTCCATCAGATCCTTTGCCACCATCAGACTTACTGCTGTCAGACTCGGATTCTGACATTGACAGTGACATTGACAGCTACAGCATGACACCTCCGATCAATAAACCTGTCCTGGCAACTATCACACATCTCAAATCTGATCGTTGCCCCATTCTGGAGGCAGGAGTTATCACTCCCGAGATCCTCTATATGTGGCGCCGTGCTTGTCAGAAATATCTCAAGAACTGCAAGGAGCGTACTGCCGATGACTTGGTTAGCTTTGTAGCAGATGAGATGCGTGAACCCATCTTGGAGAAGTGGTACATGGCTAGCCAGACCCGTATAGATGCTCTCAAGCTGGATGCTTATATCTCAGAACTTGGAACCCTGGTTTTGGAGAAGGGATGGGAAGGCAAAATGCGCCGCAAGGTGCTAGGTGCAAAAATGACTCTTGGCCAGAAATTTGCAGATTGGGCCTATGACATCCAGAATGTCAATGCTATTCTTTCACAGGCTGCACCAACTTTTGCTGTTGCCAACCCAGAGTTGAAGAACATTCTGGATGCTGGCCTTACAGCCACTCTTCAGGCAGATCTTGATGCAGAGCCAGTTCTTTCCACAGAACTCAATGCTTGGATCTCTGAGGTCAAAGGCCGTGATGACCGTCTCAAGTTTGAGACTGGTCGCATGCAGGAGCTTATTGATGCTCAGCCAGCGAAATCATCTCCCAAAGGGAAACTCTCTTTAGCAGAGCGTCTTTCCTCACCAAAGCCATCTCTGGCTTCAAGACTCACTGCACCTCCTCCAAAGGACACCAATCTCAAGTGTCCCCCTCTGACCGATGCAGAGAAGGTTCTCCTTGACCTTCATGATGGCTGCCGCCATTGCCGCAAATTCTACATTGGACACCGTACGCTGAATTGCGATGGTGACTTCCCAGATGCAGCTACCTACCGTACTCTCACACAGGCAGATGCTGTAGCCCAAGCTGCTGCCCACGGAAAAACTCTCCAGGTTAAACGTGAACCAGCTGCTGCTGTTTGCACTCCCAAGAATATTCTTGATGCAGATTATGAAGAATCTGACTCTGACCGTGATGGGTATGTTCTGCCCCCTCTGACTGTCCCCCATCTCTATGCCAATGTCACCCTGTCTGGCCCTTCTGTCTCTGAATTTCCTATTCCTGTTCGCTCATTGCTGGATATTGGTTGCCCCTCTGTAGTTATTAGTGACAAGCTTGTCAAACAGCTTGGTCTTCGAAGATTTCCTCTTCCCGCTGAAGAGGATAATCTATCATCACTATCAGAATCACCATTGAGCTGTAGGGAATATGTGAAGTTGAAGGTGTCATCATCAGATGGGGATTGGACATCTAGGGTTGTCAGAGCTAAGGTTAATGTTGGTCTATGTATACCATTGATATTGGGAATGCCATTTCTATCTGGGGAAAATATTGTCATTGATTCTGCATGTCGAACTGCAGTTGATAAACGCACTGGCTTTGATCTACTCAATAACCCAACTCATCCACCTCGTCAGTGGGCACCAGAATGGACTGTACCAGCACCAACTCCAAAGAAACCAAAACAGAAGCCTGTGTTATCTGAACCTGTTCCATTTGGCTCTAGTGCCCTCCTACCTATCAGTGTTATGTTACAGGTCAAAAATCGCATTGATGACCTTGACTTACAAAAACTTCTCAAGGATGAGGATATCCGTTTGAAAACTAAACATGCCGATGTTTTCCCTCTCCGTTTACCCGACAATACTGCTGATCTCCCTGGAGATATATTACATCGTATCCGACTGAAAAACCCTTCAATCACCGTGAAGGGGAAAACATACCAGCCTGCACGGAAAAATCTGGATTCATGGAAGCGAATGCTTGATGAACACATTGCTGCTGGTCGAATGCGGCCATCTTCCTCAGCATATTCTTCACCCGCATTTGTGGTTCCAAAATATACTGGTGGTATGCCAGATCCCTCCATTGATCCTTGTTGGGTCAATGATTACAGGAAACTGAACAAGAACACAATTCGAGATACCTTTCCTCTCCCACAAATCGATGATATTCTGGCAGATTGTGGTTGAGGGAAAATCTTTGGGAAGATGGATATGACCAACAGTTTCTTCCAGACTCGGGTCCACCCAGATGATGTCCACTTTACTGCAGTTCGAACTCCATGGGGACTATATGAGTGGCTAGTAATGCCTCAAGGAGGTTGCAATGCTCCCTCAACTCATCAGAGACGAGTTACAGAAGCCTTGCGTCACTTGATTGGGAAAATCTGTCATGTCTATGTGGATGATATTATCATCTGGTCTGATTCCATTGAGGAACATACACAGAATGTTGAGCTCGTTATTGAGGCACTCCGCAAAGCCAAGCTCTATTGTAATCCTCACAAGTCCCAACTCTTCACAACAGAAATCAGTTTCCTAGGACATGTTATCTCTGCCCAGGGAATCTTTGCCGATCCTAGAAAGGTGGAATGAATTGTGCAATGGCCTCAGCCTAGGTCTGCTACAGATGTCAGAGGTTTCCTCGGACTAGTTCGATATATTGCAACCTTTCTGCCTAAGCTAGCAGACCATACATCTCATCTCACACCTTTAACAACCAAAGAGGCAGAGAAATCTTTTCCTGTCTGGACTGATGCACACCAGCAAGCATTCCAGGCCATAAAAAATATAGTCATTGGTCGTGATTGTCTCACTGTTATTGACTATGAGGACCCCACAAAGACAATCTATGTCACCACAGATGCCAGTGATCGCCGCACTGGTGCAGTTCTGAGTTTTGGAGAAGCTTGGGAAACTGCTCGCCCAGTTGCCTTCGACTCATATCAGTTGAATGCAGCAGAAAAAAATTATCCTGTACATAAGAAGGAACTCCTTGCCATAGTGAAGGCACCGAAGAAATGGAGGAGTTCATTACTCAATGTCCCTTTCAAGGTTATGACAGATCATCGTACCTTGGAATATTTCCAGGCTCAGAAAGATATGTCTCGCCGACAGTCCCGTTGGTCCATGTATATGGCTGACTTTGACTATGAAATCCACTATGTCAAAGGGGAAGATAACTGTGTTGCAGATGCTCTGTCTCGTCTCCCCAACCTTGAGAATGAAAGTGTTGAAATGACACCTCTGGTTGCAGCTGTACTGCTATCACAGACACACCTACCTCAGAGAGATCAAATCCCTGCTGCTGCAGGGACCCTCAACATCTCTGCTGATGCAGAATTCTTACGTCGGATCTCTGCCGCGTATGATACAGATGAATTCACTAAACAGCTTGAAGCTGGTATTACAGTTGGGAGTATCTCAGGTGTTCGCAGAAGTCCTGGTCAGAACCTAGTATATATTGGTGACAGGCTAGTTATTCCTAAGGACCATGCAGTACGGGAACTTCTCTATCATCTGGCCCATGACTCTCTTGGACATTTCGGGTTCACCAAGAGTTATGCTGCCTTGAGAAATTCTTTCTATTGGCCCAATATGAGGTGTGATCTTGAAGATGCATACATTCCCTCATGTGTTGACTGCCAATGGAACAAAGGTTGAACGAAGAAACCTGTTGGGCCTTTACATCCACTTCCAGTCCCAGATGGCTGATTTGGGAATGTTGCATTAGATTTCATTGGGCCTTTGCCTGCCGATCAAGGTTTTGACATGATCCTCACTATGACCGACCTTATGGGTGCAGATGTACAGATTGCTGCTGTACACTCTGATGATACTGCAGAACAGACTGCATTGGTCTTATTCAACAAGTGGTACTGTGAAAATGGGTTGATGAAAAACCTAATCTCTGACCGGGACAAAGCATTCACATCTAAACTCTGGGAAGCTCTACACAAGCTCACTGGGGGTGAAACTGAAGATGTCTACATCTTACCATCCAGAAACAGATGGAGGTAGTGAACACACCAATAAAACAGTTGTCCAGGCTATCCGCTACCATGTAGATCGTAATCAGAAGGGATGGTGTGCCGCACTACCACGAGTTCGCTTTGCCATAATGAATACACTCAATGCTTCTACTGGATTTTCACTATTCCAGCTGAAATCTGGTCATTCACCTCGGATTATTCCAGCCCTTGCACCTGGAATTGGTGGAGAAACTGTGGAGGAGTTGGATGCTCGGGCACTCATTGAAAAGCTTGAGTTGGATGTACAAACAGCTCAAGACAGCTTGGCAGCTGCTAAAGTCAGATAGGCTTATCATGCAAATATACATCGTGCAGCTGAAGATATATACCAAACTGGTGACCGAGTTATGCTCTCAACTGCAAATTGGCGTCGTGATTACAAGCGAGCTGGAGCTAAGCGAGTAGCCAAATTCATGTCACGAGAGATGATGGTCCATATGAAGTGGTCAAGGCCTTTCCAGAGCGTTCTGAATATACCTTGAAACTTCCCAACAATCCTCAACTGTTCCCAGGATTTCATGCTCACCTTTTGAAACGTCACATCCCTAATGACCCTATACTGTTCCCAAACCGTGAACCAGGTCGGCCAGGACCTGTCATTACACCTGATGGTGCTGTAGAGTGGACAGTTGAGAGGATAGTGGGTGAGCGGAAACGAGGACGTGGCAAGCAATATTTGGTTCGCTGGGAAGGATATGGTGCTGAATGGGATGAGTGGGTCACTGGTCGGGACATGCAGGACACAGCTGCACTTGATGTGTGGGAGGAAGAAGAAGAAGAATTGTAAACCATTCAAATTTTTTGAAGTGGGGGAGGGTGTAAGTCTGGGACTTACAGTGATCGATGAAACCCGGTCCAATTATTACTAACCATCTTTGATGGATGATCCCAGTATTTAAATGTTTCCATCAGATGTACTTGTTTATCTTGTCTTTCACTTACACTACGACAATCTAGGTTACTATTTCTTTTCATGTATTCCTATCTTGTCTTTCACTTACACTACGACAATCTAGATCTGTTAGAGGTGTATATAGGTCTTAGAGTTCACTGAAGTAAGCTGTCCCAAGGTCTATATTGGATAGAACGAGTGGGCGGGCCTACGATGTGGTGGGTAAAAAGATACCCATCACACGGTGGACTTCGCCCTGATATACTACACAATCAAACAAGTATAAACATTTAGATTAGATAACGAGATAAGGCAGTTAGGCGCGCAGCGCCTAACTCATCCGCCTTACACTCCCCCCACTTAGGACGAGTATATGAGTCCGAAAATTTCCATATCTTGCACATCAAATCTTGTTTCCACAAGTGTCAACGCAAGACTTGTTTGCACAAATGTTAAAGGAATGTATTGGGACGGGGTATAGCATCCCGCCCCGTTGGCAACAGTAGACACGACAAGAAAGGTATAGTGGAATAAATAATGCGGCCCCACCCAGCGATGCCCTAACAAAGCGCTTGATGCAGTCTGCGCGGGAACTCGCCGACGTAGATCGCCGCTTGATGCAGGTCTACGCCGAGGCCGGGCCCTGCGCCTCCGGTGTATCAGGGGGCGGCTCAGGCAAGTCGTTGGCAGCGCCGACCAGGTCATTGATGAGCAACGTCCCGGATATGCCTATGGTCGTGGATGGCACGTCAGCCGAGGTCTCGCGTACGATGTCCATTTGCACGTGCATTGATGCGGCGAGCCCGTCGAACGCGCGTGGGGGGCCAGCGCCAGGGACTTCGTGGGATCCCGGGCGCAGGGGGGCGTGCTGCAGCTCGGCCCAGGCGGGTATGGGGGTGGAATCCTCCAAAGCGGCAGCCAGTGAGCGTGGTGTATCGCTCCATCCGACGTTGTTGAGGTCCACAATATTGTTACGCACATTCCGCCGGGAACGGGCGAAAGATTCGAGCGCGGTGATAGCGGGGCCGCTGACGGGAATCCCGTGGGGAATAAGCCATGCAGCTGCGAGGGGCATGGTGAAGTTGTCGGTGAGGTAAGGGTAGTGCTGTAGCGGCAGGGACGCCGGGGGATATCCACCCGCAACGACGAGGTGCGCGTAGTATCCCGGGATGGATAACATTAGCGTGACCGTTTCATACCAGCGGCGCCACTGGTGATCCAGGGCACGACGGTCGGAGGGTCCTAATGCCACGCACGTGGCATATGCCAGCGCGTCCTCGACGTGAGCGGTGTCGCCCGCGGGGCGCGGGCGTTCTCCGAGCATGTTGCACATCCAAGTCGTCCACGTCAAGGGGGGTGTGAAGGAGAAATGCCTGGCCACCTCGACCGCGGTGGCAAGGGAATTTGGGAATCCACACCAGACGCGGAAGTCGCCAGGCGCGATGTCGTCCGGGTTGGGCGGGGCGCTGCCAAGGTAACCGCGCGCATTAGCAGCGGCACCCTGGCTGGGAACTGGGGCAATCGGGCCAGCACTCCATGACGCGGGTTGGGATGGACCAGATGGGCCATAAACTCGTCCGGACTGGCGGCTGCCAATGGGCGGCGCATCCTCGACGCGCCGGTGCGATGGTCCGGTGTTACCGCTGCGAGATAGCGGATCGTCGTCGATACGCCGGTGAGCTGGTCCTGCGGCGGTGATGCCACCCCGTGAGCCCGAGTTTGCGCCGTGCAGGCGCTCAGCACGGGATGGGCGGGGCGCCCCGGTGGTGGTGACCCACCAGCCGCGCTCCAGGGCCTGCTGGTGGCGCATAATGTATGATTCGCCCTCGGAATGGAATTCCAAGGGGAGAGCGGCCGCATTCTGTACAATAAACTGGAAGAACTCAAATGAGCTCTCCTCACCCTTGTCCAGCCAATCGGATAGGTTCATGGCCTGGTCGATGGTGGCGATCTGCAGGTTGCGCCAGACCCCGAGACGTGCATCGCGGGCGCGCGTGACGGGCTCGGGGGCGTTAGGATCGCGTGATGCGCGGATGCGGGAGCGCGCGATGCGCTCCTCTTCCCTGGTCACATAGTCGGGATCCGGGGCGGCCGCGGTTGTACTGGTGCCGTCCATATCGGTGTCGGCATCCAGCAATTCTGTCACACGCGCGATCGGGTGCCCGTCGGGGCCACGATGGGCTTCGCGGATGTCAGGCGATGGGAACAAGCGCTCCACTTCGCGGCGAGGAGGCTCGCGACGAGTGTCGAACGAACGGCCCCGCAGTTGGCGGGTTTCTCGAGCGCGGGTCTGGTCTTCGCGGTCCGCGTCGTAGTATCTGTCCCAGTCACGCTCGAACAGGCGTTCGCGGTCCAGGGCATCCATATCCGAGTACTTGGGGCGGGCATTGCGAGGATCGTATCGGGGCCCACGGTGTCCCCAGTACGCCTCATCCCGAAAACGCTCGCGTGCCGAGAACTGTTGCTGGCACGCGAGATCGTTGCGATACTCCCGGGGTTCATAGTACCGCCGGGAATCCGGAGCGTCCGAGCTGGCAATGGAACGCATGTCGATGGGACACGCATCCAGTGGTCGTCCTGCGTGCACGTTAGCAGCCGCAGGAGGTGCGGGAGGCGCAAGCGCCATACCTTGTCCAGATTTCTCTGGTTTTGGCGCCAAGTTCCCACGGTTCTTACGAAAGCCACGGAACGGAGGAGGCGGGGTGTTCAGGGAGCCGCCCAGCGGCCACACCCAGGTCGGAGTGCGTTCGTCGCCAGTCCAGTAGCCCGACGTTTTGCGCTCGTGCAGAGCACCACGGTCGAAACGGTCTTCGATCCAATGTTTGTCGTCCTGCCAGGGAAGCGACATGTCGGAGTCTCCGTCCGCCATAGGGGGAGGGAAATTGGTAAAGTTGCGGGCGATCCAGTCCGCAGTGCGTTCCTTAAAAGCCATGGTGAGCTGTTAAAGGTCCCGTGGGAGCATCGTGCGCCCATTGATGTTATCAATCGCGTGATAGATCTTGCCAACGCGTAACTCCATGAAGCTCGAAATATTCGTCGAGGTGCTGGACATCGGCCATGTTCTTCGGAGGTTCCCAGGTAACGTCGCCAGCGGTCCACTGAACGCGGAAACGCAAGGAGCGCGGGCCCACCCATTCGTGGCCGAGGATAGACTCCACCAACCACTCCTGGTCATCCAGCATCCCAAAGTCGTAGAATCGACCGACCTCCCGGCTGGGGAATATCACATCATCATTTGGTTGATGCGGGCGCAGTAGAGCCGCATGGAACCGTGGGTGTATCCGCCGCTTTCGAAGCTCGTCCGGGAGTTCCAGCTCGTAATTCGAGGAATCCGGCAGGCATGCGACGATCTTGTATGGCCCAATAAACTTCGGTGCCAGCTTTCGCGCCCGGCTCTTGGGCAAGTTCAAGTTCTTCGTGGAAAGAAACACGAGTTCCCCAACCACATACGGGATCTCCTCCCGACGGCCCTTATTCGCATGATAAGTGGCGCGGACGCGTGCTTCAATTATCGCGTCGTGTGCGATGGCAATGTTGGCTAGCGCGGAGTTCACAAAGTCCCGGACGCCCGGAAATTCTGTGGCTTCGCCGGTGACGTTGGTCATACGTGGTACGTACCCGTAATTCAACTCGAACGGGGCAAACCCCATCGAGGCGCTGATGCTGGAGTTAATTGCGAATTCTACCATAGGTATATGGCAGACCCAGTCGCGTTGATTGGGGCTTACCACGGATCGCAAAATCTGTGCCACGTTCCGGATGGCGCGCTCGGAGGCGCCATCCGTTTGAGGATGGAATGATGTAGACATCATAAGTTTGGATCCGGTGAGTCTATGAAGTTCCCGCCAAAATTTAGATGTAAATTTCGAGTCGCGGTCGGAAATGATAGAGCGCGGGATACCATGAAGCCGCACGATGTCTCGTACAAATAGCCATGCCACATCCGAAGATGTAGCGGTGACTTTCATCGGGGTCAGGGCAATCATGCTGGTGAGTCTACAGATCACTACCAGCATGTAGTTGTAACCCAAACAGGGCGGGAACGGTCCCACAAAATCCATCCCTATGAATCCCATGGATGTGCTGGTATGGGGAGTGGGTGCAAGTGCCTGACTGGCGCCTGCGTCGAGTCCTTGGACATTCGGCAGGCTACACAGCTTAGACAGAACGACGCAATTTCCTTTCCCATCTTTGGCCACCAAAACCAACGCCGCACATACTCAGATGTACGCATTTCGGCGAGATGGCCGATCACTTTGTGGCCTTGGTCTATAACCAGCTCGGTGAGTCGTCGCGAGCCTCGCAGTCCGGGGGTGCGGGGAATGCACAGCGACTGCTTGCTCAACGCGTCTGTTCTGTAAATCAATGCGTCCCGTATTTCAAACAAGGGGAATTGGTCTGGTGCGGCCAGTATTTTCTGGAAAAATTCGTCCTTCGCATAGCCCGCCCGAACGCCAGGGAGGAAGGTGAAGTCACCTTCCAGCATGGGTTGGAGCGGCGGGTCCGCGGTAAGTGCATCTTCCAGTGTCACGGCGCTGGTGTCAAACCCTTCAGCGCTAAGTTCGATAGCATGTTGCTCCAACTCTTGGGCCTCACGGACGCGGTCTTCCACGGCATTCTCGGCGCGCATGGAAAATAACCGCGCGGGGTAGTCTCGCAATTCCTCAGCGCGGATCTTGGTCATGTCTTCAAGTTCAGGGTCCAGACGGAAGTCCCCGGTCATGTACGCGCCGGGGGGGTGGTGCTCGTCGGGCGCGTCGTTTTCGTAGTACCGGGGGAGACAGTCGGCCACTTTGTTGTCCACTCCCTTGACATGGAAGATCTCGAAGTCGAATCGAGACAGGTACTCATCCCACCGGATGAGTCGACCGTTCAGGCTGCCCCGAGCGGCGGTCTTGATAGCCTCAAGCGCCTCGTGGTCAGATGCTATCATGATCTTGCGGCCGAGAAGCTTGTCTTCCCATTTAAGGAGGCCCTCGATGATGGCGAGGGCCTCTTGTTCATATGTCTTGTACGAACGTTGCGCTGACGAGAATTTCTTAGATAAGAACCCCGCCGGCCGGCAAGTCTGCCAGTCCGGGCCTTGGCCATACAGCGCACCAACTCCACAAGATGACGCATCGCAGATCAGCCATATTGGGTCCGGACAATTCGGATCGATGGGTTTGAGTATAGGTGTCCGCCTCGCTATCAGCTTTATCTGATCCAGGCAGTGTTGGTGAAATGGTCGCCATACGAAGACCTGTCCCCCACGACATATCGATTCGAGGGGCGATGTAAGGTGAGCCACATCGGGCATGAACGCTGCCAGGTACTGAACCAAGCCAAGGAAGCGCTGGACTTCTTGGAAGGATCGCGGGGTGCGCCATTCCAATATCCTCGCCATTTTGTCTGTGTCAACGTGAAGGCCACGGTCCGTGATGCGGTGCCCGAGACAGTCCATGTCTCGGGAATAGAGGTCGCACTTGGCCTTGCTCAAGTACAATTGTTCTTTACGTAGTCAGTTGAATACATACGCTAAGTGCTCTTCATGTTCTTCGATGGTATCGGAGCATATGAATATATCGTCCAGATATACGTGGATGAAATCGCCGATGTGGTCCTTGAATATCCAAGTCATGAGGCGTTGAAATGTGGCAGGGGTGTTGCAGTCCCCCTGTTGCATTACGTTGGAGACCGCGGTCCCGAACGTAGTCGAGAAAGCTGTTTTCCAAACATCTTCGGACTTGACGCGGATTTGTTCGTAGGCGTCAGACATATCGATTTTAGATCGGTACTTCGCCTTCGCAACTTCCATGCGTATATTGTCTTGGTCGGGGAATGGAGTGACGTCTTTAACGGTGTTGTCATTCCGTTTGCGTGGAGCCCTAGCAGTAAGATATAGCCTAAAAGCCCTGGATGTAGCCATAGAACATTAGGCAAAACACCTGGACCTAGCCAGGGCCTGGCTACAGCCAGAAAAGAGCATTCAGTGATGATTTCAGTAATAACTGACAAAATGAATTGCAGCTGCCTGGATTGAACCTAGACCACCTTAAATAGCATGATTACAAAAGACACATCAGAAAGAGACCCTTTAACCACTACACTAAATAGCTGTTCTAAACCACTTGGTGGCCCTGGCTAGGGTAAGGTACCCTTACCCTACCCAGGGCTGCTTATACCCAGATCTAGAGCAGGCAAGCTGCTCTAGATCTTCGAAATTGTATGTTTAAAGCTTATTATGTGTGTTTGTTGTGTTTCTAACCCTAACCCTAACCAAACCTAACCACCAAACCCCTTACCCTAACAACAAAATTCAATATACCTAGGAGCTAACCTCTAACCTCTAACCTCTAACCCTAACCTACTAACACTAACCTCTAACCTCTAACCTCTAACACTAACCTACTAACACTAACCAGGCCCCTAAGGTGGGGCCAGAAGGTATGAAACATCTCTATTGTGAATTATCAGAGCTATGATATGGCCCTATGAATTTCATTCTCTTTCATTCTTTCTTAGCTCAGTTGGTTAGAGTGTAACTTAGGCTGTCAATGCTTATGTAACCCTAAGGCTTTTGGTTCAATCCCTGCTTCGGCCACTTTCTTATTTTAAGTAAATTTGGCAGGAAAAAAAAGCTAGCCAGGGGGCTGGTAAACTCCATGTCTTTAGACAATGGGTTTGCTGGCTGTGTCCAGGTCATTAGGCAAAAACCTACAGCTACAGGTGGTTTCATTTCCCACCAACCCGCTCTAACATAGCGGTTGATTTTGTCGCGGAGCTGAGGGCGGAGTGCGTCCGAGCACCGCGGCATGTGGTACCCATAGGTCAAGTTTTCGTCCACGAGGTTAATTTCGTGGTTGATGTCCCTGAATGGCAGAAGAGTTTCCGGTATGGGACCCATAATATCTTCGCAGACTTCGAACCAGCGGGCTCGCAACCCTTCGATGTGCTTAGAATTTATAGGCGAAGGGCCTAGGTCGCCCGTAGTGGCATTGGAGGTGCGCATGTGCATGATGGCAATGGCTTCATCCATGGCCTCTTCATTAAGGCCATGGGGATCTGCTTCGTTCGTCCAGGATACTTGGTCTTGTGTGGAGTGTCTCGAGATTACCGAATACTCGGTTATGTCAGGCATGCCGTTGCGTCGTGCCCTTCGAGGCGTGCAGGCGCGTGAATTGGGCTGGGGGATTTCAAGGTGAAGCACCGGGGTGAGGTCCTGCGCTATATCATCTTCATAGCATTCTGAGCAGTGATCGACATCGTCGACTGCATCGTAATAGTCGTCGTCGCTGTCGTCCCAGTCCGGTTCGAGGTCAGGGACGTCCGCCAACGGGGTCCCGCCTGAGTCCTTAGTAGTCTCAGCTGCGGGCACGGCAATATCCTCGAATATGCTGGGATGGTCCCAAGGTAAATTTGGGATTTTATTTTCTTCTTCTTCGTCGAGAACGTCTTCAATGTGTATGCGCCATTGAGCATTACGCGTAGATACGGATCCCTGAGTAGCGCCATCCGAATGGTGGTCGTGGGCGACTTCCACTCGGGCGCTACGCAGTCAGACCTCCTGAAGGCCCGCTGTGGGGATCGCCTTGGCTTTGCCGTAACTGGCTTCACGCCTGGCAGCCACCCGTTTGGCAACCAACGTGACTTTGTCCAACAGCGGGATAGCTGGTATAGATTGCCCATTGGAGAGGCGGAGCTCCCGCCTGGCGAAGTCGATGACCCCACCATGGCGATTTAGCAGTGGGGTCCCCAAGATACAGTCGTACCGATCCAGATTTACTTGGTCGAAGTATACGTGCCCTTTAAGACCACCAAAGTTGATCGGCACCCGTGTTCCATAGTTGATACGGGACCTGCTGCCCACGCAACCCAATTGAAGAGTTACTTGTTCCGTGAGGGTAATCCGTGGGGCCCGAGTCGCATGTGCGAATTCGGGGGTCATCGAGTTGGTCGTGCTTCCTGAGTCTATCAGCACATAGGCGTCCACTCCGTTAATATTGACTAATACGGATATACAAGCGGTTTCTTTATAGGGCCGCACCGGTTGGTCAAGGAGCCCGACCGTGTCTGGCCTTCGAATAGTACTCGAATGCTCGATACGCGTGGCCAGGAATTGCGTACGAAATCCTGGCATAGCGGTCTCATCGTCGTCCTCGGGGTCCCGTGAAGCCAGGCGTTCGTGAAACACGAAGCCTGGTAGTAGTCGGGGTTCTGGGTCGGGCATCCCTCTTCGGTTGCGCGATACGCTCATGTTGAGTGAACGTGACGAGTAATGCACACGAGGATTCCCCGGAATCTGGTTGCGCTCGTGTATCGCCTCGCTCATTGCAGCGTCATGGATCGGCCGAAAATCTGGGTGCAAGTAGTGGTGCGCGGGAAGCTCCTGGACGCAGTAGTACACGTTGGAATTGCGGTCCACTAGGATAGGCATTTGTTCCGCTTCCTGGTTGCCCGTCATCACCACGGATCGCACGATTACCTCGTCATCGGGGTGGGGAACACACGGAAGGTCCACGTACTTGCTAGTGCAGTCAAAAGATTCCCGTACCGTTATATTCTCGACCGGGTCCTCAAGAGCCTCTTCGTCGGGCGCAGTGGTCGTGGGAGTATCAGGAGCGTCAGCCGTTGAATCTGTCAACGGCTGCGAGGCGGTATCGTCCTCGACTCGGTGCGCCTGGAATCGGGGGTCATCCTCCGTCTCCCGATGGTCGATCCAGTTGCGGGGGCGGTAGTAGTTCTGCCGCGCCTCGGCGCGGTCCAGTTCTTCCGCCCAGGAGTAGGACCCTGGGTTGGACGCGTCGTATTCTCGAGCGAATTCCTCGTCCATCATGGGGGGGGGCCCTCGCTGTATGGTGTGGAATTCTTGCGCTAGGTAAGCACGACTTGATCCGTTATCCCCGATGAGAATATCGGGATCTTCACGGTGATCATCCGAGGCCGTGTAATCGGATCCTTCTGGAAGTGGCAACGGTACAGCGAGCAACTGTTCGGTGGAGAAAGGGGTAACCTCGCGCCACGCTCGCTGCTCGTCAAGCCCCAGGTCAACTGTGGCACCTGGTACCCTGTGCAGGACAGTTAAGTCCCCAGGCGGGGTTTCAGCTGGTAAGTCCAGTTGTACGCCGATGGCCCATATACTTGAGTCAGTGCTCAGGATGATCGTCCCTGCCCCACTCTCCGTTGTAGGCGCAACACGGGCGCTCGGCCTTGTCGTGGGTGATAGGCTGAACCGGGTCCCATTGGCAGCGGCTTCTGCGTCCAATGCCGTAATCGCTTGCAAGACGCCGTCGTTGCGTCGCCTTTCTGCCTCGCGCCTGCCTTGCAGTGCGAGTATGTCACTCTGAGTGAGCGCAAGGTCGTACGAGAGGCGCCCGCTGGCGTTTTGATTCATGGTGCGTGTGTTATATCCGTGCTTTGTCGGACCGGCCGGACCGGCCGGCCCGGCCCCGCAATTCCCGAGAGGGTTTTCACGCTATGAAGGTCTACTGAGCGTTTCCCTTCTAATCACTGATTACTCATCGGGCCGACGGACTTGTATTTCTCCGAGGCCTTATTGTCTAGTCCGACTTCTTTCTCGGGCATCCTTACCAAGCCCGAAGTCCTTTATTGTTTAACCTTACTAAGTCACCTTGCTACCTTATTGTTTAATGTTTCTTACTTACCAATATCTCGCACGCTATTGTATTCAATAGACAATAGTGTACTTAGTTTTAAAAGCTAGTTAGATATGTTTTGTAGTTCAGTTTGATTATTGATTGTTTCTTCACTATCTCGGCGTTGGTCGAGCCTCTGTCTTCATCCTCTATTCGGACTTCAACTCCGAACTCCGAACTCCGTGACTCCAGACTATAGTCTTGTGCGGAACTGCGGACCAGAATAGTCGCTCACTCTATTCTTTGTAGTGTTGCGAGAAACCGCGAACTCCGAGGTCGGACTTCCTCAGCCTTGGCCTGACTCGACATATAACAGTATAATCAAACCCACCTATTCGGTTCGCCATGTCTGGATCATACTTCAATCCCAATCTCTTCACACCGGGCAATACCGCCCCTAACCCTTTAATTCCGACACACCAACACCGAGAACGTCGAGAATCCCGACTTTTTTCTAACATTCCTACTCTCGGTCAAACTCCGGTTCAACCACCTACTATTGGCCAATCTTCAGAACAACCTCCATCTCCTATTGTCTTTCATCCCATACCTCGTCTTCGTTCAGCATCAGTTCCAAATACCGCACCAGTTCCGCTTCTCCGTCGGGGTGCAACTCCGGTGACTCCATCCCCGATAGGAATCCCTCCGGCTCAGATGCGAGTGCCCTCCGTGGCCTCTATTCAGGAGGTAGATACCGAGGAGGCTCCAGCCCCGGAGCCCGAGGCAGAGAACCCCGAGCGCCCTCCGACTCGGAACACCGAACCCGAGGAACCTGTGGGAGGTGCCCCTGATGGGGGTGACGACGGGGATGATGATGGTCCTGGTGGGCCCGGAGGTGGTGGACCTGTCCCTCAGCGTCGGCCTCGGACTCCGGACGACGCCGAGATCGGTGGTCGGATTTTCAGCGGACTCAACGATCTTACTACCGTCCTTCGGTCGCTTTCGGGAGCTAATTCGGGTCCCGTTCGGAGTTCCCGATCCAACCTCCGAAACCCCGAGCCTTTCGACGGCTCGGACCCCTCCAAACTTCCTTTATTCCTCTCGCAATGCGGACTTCACTTCGCTGAGCGAGTTCAGGACTTTCCTTCGGACGACGACCGCATCATCTTTGTCCTTTCATACTTGAAAGGGGCAGCGGCCGCTTGGTTCCAACCCGCTATGTTTGCCACGGACAGTACTGTCCCCGACTGGGACGGCAACTTTTCACTCTTCATTCAGGAGTTGATGTCGGTCTTTGGACCGCATGACCCTGTTGGAGATGCCGAAAGCAAACTCCGAACGCTTCGGATGAAGCCATCGGACCCGATCTCGACCTACATCGTCGAATTCAACACCCAGGCAGCTATGACCCGCTGGGGTGAAGCGGCACTTCGGTCCCAATTCTACGAAGGATTGCCTAGTCGGATCAAGAACCAGCTCGCGGTGCTTGATCCTCCGACAAATCTCGTCGGACTTCGGACTTTGGCACAGCGCATTGATCAGCGCTATTGGAAACGGGAGTCGGAGAAGAAGCGTGAAGGCAACACCGAATCAACCCCGAACACCGCGTCTCGGTCTTCGGGCCACGGTGCTGGCGGCGGTGGAAAGAAACCACAACAAACTCCGAAATCCACCAACAATCCTTCCTCGGCATCCGCCTCGTCGACCGGAGCAGCCTCGGGGTCCGCAACCCCGAGAACTCCGAAGCCCTACGCCGACAAGTTAGGCAAGAACGGCAAAATCACGGACACCGAGCGCGCTCGGCGTTTGAAGGAAGGGTTGTGCATGTATTGTGGTGGGAAGGGACATCAGGCTGCGGATTGTAAGAAGAGGACTACGCCTTCGCAGGGTCGGGCATCCGCCACGACTCCGAACTCCGAGGCCACTCCGTCCACTGAGTCAAAAAAATGACCAGCAACTCCGAAACTCCAGCACCCGTTCGGAGTTGCGTTGACTCGCTCGGAGTGCCCACGGAAGAAGTCTATCTCAACGCGTCCTCTCTTTCACCTAATGCCTTATACCTCGATCTCTATGCTACTACTTTATCGGACTCACTCGCCTCGGGACTCGACACCATTTTACGGACACTTATCGACTCAGGGTCGTCACATTGTTTTATTTCTTCAGACATTGTAATGAAGAACGCATGGCCGACCTCCGAAATACGTCCAATCCAGTTGCGATACCTCGATGGATCGTCCTCTATTATCAAAAAGCAGATCACTCTGTCAATCCGATTTCCCACCGGTGAAGCCCATTTAATGGAATTCTACGTCACCCGTCTTGATTCACCTTCTGAACTGGTTCTTGGATACAACTGGCTCCACCGCTTCAATCCGTTGATTGACTGGTCGGCAGCTAGTATCTCTTTCCGTTCCACTCCGCTTGGTCCATCAGTGTCGACACCACAGGACACTAGTCCTGCCTCAGTTCTGCCGGACTCCGAGTTGTTGAACAACTCCGAGCCGACTCCAACGACTGGCTTACCAGCGTTCGGAGTTGTACCAGAAACCCCGACGACGTCTTTACTGGACCTCGGTCCTTCTATGGACTCCTCTTCGGGCTTTACCAGCCCTCCGATTTCCACACCCATGGTTTCACTCGTCTCCGCTGCCGCTTACTCCATGATCATCGGACAAGCCGGTACGGTGCAGTATACTCTTCGCGCAACCCCGAAGGCCGAAGATGTCCGCGCTCGGTCCTCGACACTAGCTTCGGACCAGTCGGACTTGCCTTCGGAGTACCATGACTTCGCCGACGTGTTCTCGGAGTCCGAAGCGTTCAACCTTCCTCCTCATCGGGAGTTTGACCTCCGAATAGACACCGAGGACGGTGAAGTACCGCCGATCGGACATATTTATTCGTTGTCCGAGTCCGAACTCGCGGCCTTGCGCGAGTTCATTGACAAGAACTTGAAGGCGGGCTTCATTTACCCTTCGAAGTCCAGTCACGGTGCTCCGATACTCTTCGCTAAGAAGAAAGACGGAAGCCTTCGGCTTTGCGTCGATTACTGAGGACTTAACCGCATTACAAAGAAGGATCGCTACCCTCTTCCGCTCATTTCGGACTTACTCGACGCTCCGGGCAAAGCCCGAATCTATACCAAGCTCAATCTCCGACATGCCTACCACCTTTTGCGTATCGCTGAAGGTGATGCGCCGAAGACGGCCTTTCGGACTCGCTACGGCTCTTATGAGTGGCGAGTCGTCCCCGAAGGGCTGACTAATGCACCCGCGGCCTTTCAACGTTTTGTGAATAGCCTCTTTTCGGACTTGCTCGATATCTGCGTGGTCGTCTATCTTGACGATATCCTAATCTACTCCGACAACTCCGATGTGCATACCTCACACGTCCGAGAAGTCCTTCGGAGATTACGCGCAGCCGGACTTTACTGCAAACTTCCGAAGTGCGAGTTCGGAGTTACGACTTGTGAATACCTCGGTTACATTCTATCCCACGATGGTTTCGCGATGGCCTCGGACAAGGTTGATGCCATTCTTGGCTGGCCAGCCCCTCGGAAGGTTAAAGACATTCAATCCTTCCTCGGCTTTTGCAACTTCTATCGGCGTTTCATCAACGGCTACTCCGACATCACCATTCCCCTTACTCGCTTGACCCGATCCGGAGTTAAATGGGACTGGTCGGAGTTGGCCCAATCGGCGTTCGAACGCCTCAAGAATGCGTTCTCCGAAGCCCCGATCCTTCACCATTGGGTTCCGGGCCGACAAATCATTGTCGAGACCGATGCTTCGGACTACGCTCTAGCCGCCATACTCTCGATCTTTGGAGATGACGGTGAAATCCATCCGGTGGCTTTTCGGAGTCGTTCCTTCAATCCTTCGGAGTTGAACTATGACGTTCATGACAAGGAACTTCTAGCCATCTTTGATGCCTTCAAAACTTGGCGTCACTATCTCGAAGGCGCACCACTTACTATCGACGTAGTCACTGACCACAAGAACCTGGAGTACTTCTCTACTTCAAAGGTCTTGACTCGTCGACAAGTGCGCTGGTCGGAGTACCTTTGCCATTTCAATATGGTCATTCGCTTTCGCCCTGGTCGCTTAGGTGGCAAGCCGGACGCATTAACTAGACGATGGGACGTCTACCCTAAAGAGGGGGATAGGGCTTACAGCCAAGTTAACCCTCACAATTTTCGCCCCGTTTTCACTCAGGATCAGTTATCAGCATCACTCCGAGCCACTTATCTTGAAGAACCAGTCCTTCGGGCTTCGGTCATTATGGACACCGAGCAGCTTCACTCCGACATTTTAGCCCATCTCCGAGATGACCCCACGGCGGTCATCGGACTCGGACATGCTGCTTCGGACTCCGGCCGATGGTCTATCGACAACAAAGGCCTTCTCCGACTTGATGAACGCATCTACGTGCCTTTAGTCAACGGAGTTTCGGACGAACTCCGAGTCCGAGTTCTTCAATACCACCATGACCACGTCCTTTCGGGGCACTTCGGACAGAATCGGACTTTGGAGCTTGTGCGTCGGGGTTATACCTGGCCCGACCTTCGGAGTTTCGTTCAGGATTTCTGTCTATCTTGTGTCTTGTGCAAACGCAACAAGAAGCCTAGGCACAAACCTTACGGGCTTTTGAAGCCCCTTCCGGTCCCACTTCGGCCTTGGCACTCAATTTCTATGGACTTCATCGAGGAACTACCCTTATCCGGTGGTTTCAACAACATTCTCGTCATTATTGACAGCTCTTCAAAGCAAGGAATCTTCATCCCTTGCACCATTCACATCACTTCAGTGGAGCTGGCTCAACTCTTTCTTATTCACGTCTTTTCAAAACACGGAGTTCCTTCCCACGTCACCTGTGATCGGGGTTCGGAGTTCATTTCGGCGTTCTTTCGGTCTTTAAGCGAACTGCTTGACATGGAATTGCACTTCACTTCGGGGTATCACCCCGAGGCCGATGGGCAAACCGAGCGCGCTAATCAGACCCTGGAACAGTACAACCGAATGTATACTTCTTACCAACAGGACGACTGGGACCGCCTATTACCTCTGGCGGAGTTCGCATACAACAACTCTCCGAACGCATCTACCGGAGTTTCACCTTTCTTCGCGAACAAGGGCTACCATCCTGCTTTAACCATTCATTCGGAGCGTGATGTGGCTAACACTTACGCTAAAGACATGGCCGTCGACCTTCAAAGTCTTCACGAATTCCTCCGAGAGCAGATCACCTCCGCTCAACTCCGATACAAGGACACGGCCGATCGGCGTCGCAACCCTGGTCCGACCTTCAACATCGGAGATTCGGCCTACGTCTTGGCGAAGCATATCCGAACCACTCGTCCAACTCCGAAGTTCTCCGAGCAGTATCTCGGACCTTACGAAGTCATCGCCAAACCCAGCTCCATGTCCTATACACTTCGGCTTCCGAAGGAGCTTCGGAGTATCCATCCGGTCTTTCACGTCTCTCAGCTTGAGACTCACCTTCCTAATCCTTATCCTTCTCGGGCTCCCGAGCCTCCGGCGGCAGTTGAAGTCGTTGACGGCGAGGAGCACTTTGAAGTTAAGGACATCGTTGACTCAAAGCTAGATCGGAGATTCCGAGTCAAACTCCGTTACAAGCTAGAATGGCCCGGATATGAGAACACCGATGAGCAGTATACATGGGTCAGAGCTGACGATGTTCACGCACCAGAACTTGTCGATAGCTTCCACCTCCGATACCCCGACAAGCCGGGTCCGAACTATTGACCTTCGGACATCGGACATTCGGACTTCCTCTGACATCGGCCTTTTCATCGGACATCGGACATCGGACACGACTTCGCATTACAACCAAGGAAATTATTCTATATACAACCCCGAGGCTTTTATCTACAAGTCCTCCGGGGGAATTCCTCCCCACTCCGAACCTTCCTCTTGTTCTTCCTCCTCCTTCTCTTCGGACTTCTCCTCCTCCTCTTCGGACGCCGACTCCACCGCCTTCTCCTTTCCTTTTCCCTCGGCCACCGACCCCGAAACCTCCGAGACGTCGACATCCATCGCTTCGGGGTTCGCTGTCGGGTCCCGAGACCGAACTCCGTCCTCAATCACATCATCCCCGAACCCGTACCAAATGGTATCCAGATCGGGCTCGAGTTCGGGGTCGTCGAGGCGCGTAACCTCGGAGAGCTCGGGGGACGGTGAGACGCGGGTCCGGAAGATAGGCAGCGGGTATAAGGTGAAGTCCGCGTCGGCGGACTTGATCCACTCCTCGATCCGTAGGATGGCGTGGTTGAGCTGGAGGCGGCTCAGGCGGTTGCGTCGGTGTTGAGCGCGGATCAAGCGATAGCGCTCGCTGGCGGTCTTGACCACCAGCTTCAGCTGGGCGATTTCGAACCAGCAGGGGCAGGCGAGGCCGCAGTTGTGGCGGGGAGGGCGGTAACGTTTGGTCGCGGGGACCCCGGGGTGCGACCTCGGACTCCGACGTCTCGGTCTCCGAGGCGACTCGGACGAGGGGCCCGCTACCGCGACAGCGTCGGGCGCCGAAGGCCCAGAGCCGCTAGCCATGGCGGCCGCGGAGTTCGGGGGTCGGGGGTCGGAGTCGGCGGGGCCCGAAGTCCACTCGCACTTCACCTTGGACTGCTGACACTCGATGCAGCCCTGGGACCTCCCGATTTTCTTCAAACAGGTCCGCCCAGTGCGGCGGCAGCGGCGGCAGGCTGTCGGTGTTGTCAGCGACGACGCCGACGAACACCGATGCACGACTTACCATGGGGTGGGACAACGATATTCGAGGACGACATGGTGGTTTCAAGTCAAGGGGGATTTTAAACTCCGACTCCGAATCAACCTCCTTATATATGTCTTTCACTTAACACTCCCGCGGCTGCGGAATTATCGGACTTCGGTCGCCGTCCTCGGACATTCTCGGACATCGGTGATTTCGGCAACCGATAATTTCCGGGCGGATCAAACAGGATTAACTCCGAAGACTCTTGAGGGTAAGAGTCTTAAGAGGGGGATACTGTTATATCCGTGCTTTGTCGGACCGGCCGGTCCGGCCGGCCCGGCCCCGCAATTCCCGAGAGGGTTTTCACGCTATGAAGGTCTACTGAGCGTTTCCCTTCTAATCACTGATTACTCATCGGGCCGACGGACTTGTATTTCTCCGAGGCCTTATTGTCTAGTCCGACTTCTTTCTCGGGCATCCTTACCAAGCCCGAAGTCCTTTATTGTTTAACCTTACTAAGTCACCTTGCTACCTTATTGTTTAATGTTTCTTACTTACCAATATCTCGCACGCTATTGTATTCAATAGACAATAGTGTACTTAGTTTTAAAAGCTAGTTAGATATGTTTTGTAGTTCAGTTTGATTATTGATTGTTTCTTCGCTATCTCGGCGTTGGTCGAGCCTCTGTCTTCATCCTCTATTCGGACTTCAACTCCGAACTCCGAACTCCGTGACTCCAGACTATAGTCTTGTGCGGAACTGCGGACCAGAATAGTCGCTCACTCTATTCTTTGTAGTGTTGCGAGAAACCGCGAACTCCGAGGTCGGACTTCCTCGGCCTTGGCCTGACTCGACATATAACAACGCTCAAGGCTTCTGCCTCGGGGTTTATTCGGCCTTGGATCTCATACAAGATCCTGTTGCACCGGTCGCGGCATGCACGCATCATCCCGCGCAATACTATGGCATGCGCGTGTCGGTCGAGGATTTGTAGCTGTAACGCGT